>JXSR01S009667.1:8113-19433 GCA_000969725.1 Ophiothrix spiculata
TAGTCATGCATTACGAAGCGAGCGCTCTACCGCTGAGCTATCAAGGCATTGTTGAGATCGTGAACCAAAATCTAAAACATAAACATTAGAATGCCGTACATGATGATCCGAACCATATCTACTAACTGAAATGGAAGAATGGTTTTTCACAAGGAGATCATCATCAGGGCGACATATTACATGGTCAAGAGTATTACCGTATTTATGAGTAGGGCCTTTGACATATTGCACAAAATCATGTTCATCAAGGGATGACAAGTAACGAGAAACACCAGAGTCCCATGGCTTATTCACATGTACGTTCATAATCATATCCCCCATTAAAATATGTTTACCAGGGAGAATAGAGATTGCACTTAAAAATTCATCAAACTCTTCATAAAACTGTGTATGTGTAAAACCATTTTCTGTAGATGGTGGAGGGCGATAGATAACGACTAACCGAAAAGATTTGGAATTATCAGTTACTACAGCGTGTTCAAAAGTGGTAGTATCAATACATGTCGGGGCAATGCATAACTTTAAGTTGGAAATAATTGCTATACCACCATGTTCATCTCCATTAAGTTAAGTGCAATATCAAACTATCTAAGCCTGCTCCAGAGAGGCGATCGTTTACAACAAGATGTTACCGCGATTTGGATATCGATCAATTTAAATCTGACATTGCTCGTGCCACAGAACTTATTCTCAACACAAGTAATCCTAATGTGCAGTCTGAACTTTACAATACATCTATTACTGAGGTACTCGATCGACATTGTCCGGTCAAAACTCGGTCTCAGAAACTCATTAAAAATCCTAGATGGTATACTGACGATGTGATTGCTGCAAGACGTGAACGACGCAAGTGTGAACGAAGATGGAGAAAAACAAAGTCTGATCAGGATCGTCAAATATATGTCAAGCAAAATGAAAAAGTTAAAAAACTCATTAGCGAAAGCAAAACTACACATTTTAAAGAGACTCTGGAGAATTCAAATGCTAAAAATATGTACAAGACTCTAAATTTTCTTTTAAATAGTACTGTTCAGAAATTGCCTTCAAGTGCGTCAAATGTTGCATTGAGCAATAGATTTGCCTGCTTTTTTAGTGACAAAGTTTGTAAAATAAGATCTGAACTTGACAAAATGTGCAATACTCATGATGTTTCAAACAACAGGCAAAATGATGGTGCTATGCATGCAAATTTTAATGTTTCAATTTTACAGCATATTACAGTGCAATATGGATTGTGATGATAAAAATGTACCACCCTTGCAGTGTTTTTCTGATGTAACTGAGGAGGAAGTAAAGAAGATCATATGAAACCTTCCCAACAAAACCAGCCCATTAGATCCTTTACCCACTTGGTTATTAAAACTATGTGTTGATGTTTTGTTACCAGTTATAAGGTCTATTATCAATAATTCTTTCAAGTTTGGTATTTTTCCACAGATCCTTCGGCAAGCTGTCATCACACCATTGATCAAAAAACCCACCCTTGATCCGGATGTCTTAAAAAATTTACGCCCTGTGTCAAACCTTCCCACTCTCGGTAAATTGATTGAATATCCCGCCGTTTCTAGATTTAAACAACATATCCAGGATAATAACCTCACTGAAATCCACCAATCCGCTTACAAAAGTTCCCATAGTACTGAAACTGCCCTCCTTAAGGTTTCTAATGACATTTACATTGAACTTGATTACGGCAAAGCAGTCATGCTGGTTATGTTAGATCTTTCGTCTGCATTCGACACAATTGACCATGATATTCTTGTTAATCGGATGCAGACGGAATATGGAATTACAGGTTCAGTAATTGATTTTTTCAGCAGCTACCTGAAGGATCGCACATCCAGAGTTTCTATACTTGGTGAATATTCTGATTATCATCCACTTGAGTACGGCGTTCCCCAGGGCTCGATTGCAGGTCCACCAATTTTCACTGCGTATTCCCAGCCTGTCACAAAAATCATTAGGCGTTTTAAGGTTAGGTATCACATCTATGCTGACGACACGCAACTGTATGTTAGTTTTGACCCCAAGTCTGAAGAAGATATTGTTGCTGCAAAAACTAGGCTTACCAATTGCATCGCTGAGATGCGATCGTGGATGCTTTCTAATAAGCTCCGTCTTAATGATGCAAAAACGGAGTTGTTTATTATTTCCTCAGCCTGGTATGCAGAAACTTTATCTTCTCTGACTTTGAAGATTGGTGAATCTGTAATTGAGCCTTCTAGCTCAATTAAAAATATCGGTGTTACTTTTGATACTAATTTTTCCATGAAAGGCCACGTCAGCTCATTATGTAAGAGTATTAATTTCCACTTACGCAACCTTGGTAGAATCCGCAGGTATATCGACCAATCCACATGTGCACATGCAGTGAGATCTCTTGTTCTATCTAGGCTAGACTATTGTAACTCTCTTCTTGGCGGCCTTGCTTCTTCTGACTTGGATCGTCTTCAGAAACTTCAGAACCGTGCGGCACGTCTCATTTATCAGGTCCCGAAACGTACTTCTGCGTCTCCGCTTATGCGTGAATTGCATTGGCTGCCAGTCAAGCAGAGAATAGAATTCAGGATCTTGCTGCATGTGTGCAATAGTTTTTCTGAATTGTCTCCTATTTATTTGTAAAATATCCTCAATAAATACAACTCTGGTCGTCAGGTGTTGAGATCAGGTAAATATCTCACCCGGCTCGCCATTCCTAATACGAAAAAGACTGTTGGCGACAAAGGCTTTTCTGTTTTGGGGCCAAAATTATGGAATAATCTGCCCTCTCATATTCACTTGGCCCCAAGTGTTCAAGTTTTTAAAAAATTGTTGAAAACCTACCTCTTTCCTAAAGATTTTTTTTAAATCCCGTGTGCTTTTATTCAGTGATTTTAACTATGGTGGTGAATTAATCGTTTTTAAGATTGTATAATATACACCGTGTAGCACATTGTTGTTATATTTTAACTGTGTACTTCTACAACCATACAATTCATTGTTTTTATACTTTGATTGTTGTTATATGTGTAAAATTTCTCTTGCAAATTGTATTTTTATATTTGTATATTGTAAAAATCTCTATATTATTATTTTTCTTTTGTTTACATAAAAATTGCACTTTTTTCCTTATTGAAATGTTCAATTTGTAAGTAAATTATGCGAATGCGTATATCAGACAAAATGTAGATAATGTAGATACTAAAATTAGGCTATTCACAGCTCAAACAGGGCGAACTCAGAGTCATAATTCACGCCTGGTTTTTCGGGCAAAACAACGCGGGTTTGTTACATTATCATTCAAAATCAACACAACACATTTATAAAATATTGTTTGTAATTGAATAAAAAGTATCTAGCCTACAATCTGTCAAAATTTGAAAACAAGCGAATCGTTCGAACATCATAAAATTTTAAGATTTCGGCGAAAAGGGAGTAAATTTTTCGAAGTAGTTTATTGACGTAATTTTGACCTTGATAATGGACGTGAAATCACTACTAAAGTCTTATGTATAAACTAGAGACTCTATTTCATATGTACGCCAAAAATTGTATTATTCTGATATGTGAAAGTAGGTAAAAAGTTGCAGTAAAGATGCCTTTGGCAAAAATGGCACCCATTTAGGGACCGTAGCCTCAAGTGTAGTGCTACTAGCGCATAAGTAACATTTGAAATGAACAGGATTTATAAACGTAGACATCGATCTTGAGTGACAACTATCCTTGAATTGTAAGATGAATTCATCTAAATGAAATATGGAAGTGCTTTAAGGCAGAACCCTAACACTAAAGGAAAAAGTCAATAGATGTGCAACGTGAAGCAGCTAACATTAAATTTTATAAAGATTCATTTTTTTTTAAACGGATCAAACATGTTCTGTACCGATAAATGGAAACACCGCATGCCGTCTTACAGCACTCACACATGTTAAATCTATACACATGAGGAGCAATAAGTTTAAAGTGTTTTTTAATGAAAATGACACATACATATACAACGACATGATTGCTTGTTGCATCTACATATGTATACATATGTATAAATGTTTCACAACAGCTGCCAATTAATGAGATTTACTCATTTATAATACTTATCTTATGAATATAAGAAAAATATTATTCAGTAAATAAAAGAAACTTTAAATGCATTCTTATTGAATATATAAAATATATACATTTAAAGACAATCTATGTTTTCTAACAGTGAGGGAATAAAGAGCATTATGGTACTTAGGATTGATAAATGTAGACAGGATCTTAAATGACAACCATCCTGGAATATGTAATAAAATTTCACCTACATGATATATGGAAGTGCTTTAACACTTTAAACTATATATCATGAAAAAGGCAATAGTGGGACAGTGCAAAACCGCTTGCATTACATTTTATAAAGATTGATACCTTATTTTGACAAACGTATCAATCATGTTCTCTTCCAATAAATGGAAACATCGCATACCGTCTTACAACACTCAGAAATGTTTCATTCATACACAAGACGAGCAATACGTTTACAGTAACATTTTTAGATTTCAAAGGGATACATATGTACAGCGACATGATTGCTAGTTGCAAAAACTGTACTTTCTACAAAAAGAAGCACAGTCAGAAAAATCAAAGAAAACTGTAATGAAAGCCTAAAACTCAGTTGTCTATTAAACTTGTATTTCAAGTTTTGCTGAATCTTTTTAACCGCAATCCATTATTTTGATTAGTTTTTCTATGCCCTTGATTTCAGTTTGAGTATGTTTCGTATATTTATTTGAAAATTGATGTTTTTGCCTGAATGATAAGTAACCTGCTCATGAAATTTTGATGTTATCTGCAAAAAGTACAGACGCATATTTTTTATACGTTCTGATTATTATAGAACCCTGAATTCTAATTACATGTACATGTAAACACGGGGAATTTGTTGAATCTATGTTTGATCGTTTTGTTGATTAATGTGATTTAACCTGATATAGTTCATGCTTGTTTGAACATTAGTTATGTTTGTATATACTGTATATGTTATAACAATACGACTGTACTATTCTATCTAGGATGACTTGTCGTCAACATATTCAAAAAAATATACATACTTATTTTTATTATCTCTTACACAGAAATAAGAAAATCAGAACTCTTACTCACGTCTATTACAATTAGAAGCTTAAAGTTATGACTAACACTGACGTGAAGTTTTTTAGAACAACAACAGTCCCTTCTTTCTCACCAAACGTGTCACCATCTTTGGACAAACCACAGATGTCTTCATCAATATTACTTAAAAAGGTAACCTTACGTTTTTGGAAGTCCGTGATATTTTTTCGCTTACGTTTATTGCAACAGAAAACAAGGAGCAAATAAAGAGTAAAAAAGAGCAAATAAAGAGTAAAAAGGAGCAAATTGAGTCGAAAAGAGCAGAAAAAGAGCATAAAAGGAGCAAAGAGGAGCAAGAAAAGAGTAAAAAGGAGCAAGGAGCAAGCATTGAGGAGTAAGGAGCAGAGCTTAGGGAGCAAGGAGCAGGTCAAAAGGAGCAAGGAGTATACTTTGAGGAGTAAGGAGCAGGATAAAAGGAGCAGGGAGTAAGCATTAAGGAGCAAGGAGCAGACTGTAAGGAGCAGAGAACAAGCATTGAGGAGCAAGGAACAGAGTATAGGGAGCAAGGATCCTAGTATACCATGAAAACCAGTATACTTCTTGTTTTTTAGCTATTTTTGTCACCGAACAAACAGAATGAAAACGATAATGATAAAATGACTTATTTATACTTTTTCGGTCAAAATTTCTATATAAGATTTTATCCCAGACAATCGTGTTTACTTTGTACACATATGTGGAGACCTACCGTTGCCCTGCACCCTTGATGTTTTAAGGGTTGACTTAAATATCTTTTGCGCTCAAATTATGGTTAGTCAAAATTAGAACCCCCTGTGAGTTTAGGTAATTGTGTGGAATAAAAAGGTAACGTCTATACTTTTTGACCCCAGGGGGCATTAAACCACCGATATTTAAATGTTGTGAAATGTGGACTAAAGTACTTCTAACGCCCAGGTCTGCATTAATTAACATCACTAAGTCCATATTACGCAGAATTTTTTCTTCTATTTTTAACTATAAAGAACGTAGAACAAAATGATATACGTATTTCTTCGTTAGTCTCATGAGGGTACTGCTGTATATTCCACCAATAAGTCATTCTGGTTAATGTACTAAAAAGTGCTATTGCAATGAACATTTGATATTTAGGGAAACGCAACTCGCTGTTTGATCAGTTTTAGAAATGTCATAAAATGCTTGAGGAAATACGTCTATATAATCTTTTAAAAGAAATGCCACATAATTGCAGAACGCAACCATGTCTCAATCTGAGTAATGGTAAATGAATTATTCAATAATCTTGGTGAAACACTTCCTAAGCACCATCTCTATTCAAATTATTTTATTTGTCAATACTTTTCGTCAACATATTGCATCAAAAAGAAAACATCAGATTTGCATGTGTGACTTATTATTTTAAAAGAAGAAGAAGAAGAAGAAGAAGAAGAAGAAGAAGAAGAACAAGAAGAAGAAGGAGGAGGAGGAGAGAGAAGAAGAAGAAGAAGAAGAAGAAGAAGGAAGAAGATGAAGATGGAGAAAAAGAAGAATAAGAACACTTCCAAACACCATCTCTATTCACATTGTTTTATTTGTCAATACTTTTTGTCAACATATTGCGTCAAAAAAGAAAACATTCGATTTGCTAATGTGACTTATTGTTGCAAAAGAAGAAGAAGTAGAACAAGAAAAAGAAGATAGTAAAAGCAGATGAAAAAGAAGAAGAAGGAGACTTCCTAAGCACTATCTCTAGTCACATTATTGTATTTGACATAACTTTTCGCCAACATAACGAATATTGTAAACGACAAGTCACACGTTTAGTCTGGGACTATATGTGCAAATATGACGTCATTTAACATGCATGTGGTAACCAGCTTGACTGGGGGCATTCACTGCACTGGTACGGATACGATTGAATGCAGCTTTCATTATGCTTATCAAACGTAATTTCTTTATAATAGTAATTTATTAAAGGAAAATCAATCTAATACGATGGAAGAAATAATAATTTGCCGGCGGGATTCGAAACTGGGACATTCCGCACCAAAAGCGAAAAGCTCGCCCGTTACACCACAGAGTAAGCCGACAGTAGGAGGATATTTCAACTATATATATGTAACAATAGACACGTGTCGATTAATCATTTACTTCCGGGGTTAAATGGCGTTTTGCATTTTTAAAAAATGGTGTATTATTTGACCTAATTTGACCTCATGGGACCAAGCGTCACATTCTGCTACGCGAAGCGTGTTTTACCCTAAACTACCTCAAAAATTTAAGCAATACTGTTAAAAAGTGTTGTCTCTTTCTTTTGACCAAATGGCTAAAATATGGCTAAGTCCAGATACGTTGATATTAGGCAAAACATAAAGAAAAAAATGGATCTCACTCGATGAAAAAAATCACCGTCGAAATTACATAAATGTTCACATATATTTCGCAAAATTTCAATTATTTTTGATTTCAGGATGTTTCGTTTTAAATTATGATATATTTCGATGAGTTTATGGGCCTTTTTAAATGTGTGTCACCCTGTCTCAAATTCATGAATATTCATGAGCATCGTCGAAACGATGGTCTGTGCCGATTTTCTATGCATTAAAAATAACATACTCTCGTACCCGAGAACTGGCTGACATACGTATTCCATTGATGATTACTGTATTTTAACCTACCCAAATTTCAACAAAATCAGGTCATGCAAAGTAATTGGAATGTTGCCATATATGACAAAAGGTGTTGAGCAAAAAGGGGCATTTCTGTGTATCAGTTATTTTGAACACTCTCCCGTCTTAGAAGTCCAAGATTAAGTCAGAATAGTGAAATTTTGAACGTTAGCCTTTCTTATAATTTGATTTTTTTTAAGTGAATCAAAAGTGTTTCTAATTAAAAACGTTTAAATATTGCAGAATTATGCTATACACATCCATATACAATATTACTTCCCTCCGTAACTACCTATTTTTAAAATCAATTACTTAAAGTTATGAAAACAAATTTCTATATTGTATATTCTGTCGTCAAACTTTATTTCATTATCCAAATCTCATACATTTAATAAAAAATACCTTTAAATTCTTTTTAGTCATTTAGGTCGTCAAAGTTTGAATATAGGGGCTTTATAAGACCCCATTAAATAAAAAATACCTTTTTTAACATAATATTTAAGTGCCTTTTTTCTCAGAATGCTGATTTGAGCAACTTTAGTCAATTGATCAGAATTGAACTAACAGGTTAGAATAAAACAACTCAATACAATTCTGTGGAATTGAATTTATGCACCTATCATAGGTGACGTGTATAAACAAATTACAAACAGTATGTAAGAGTTACATTTGTCACACTTTTTACCATCAGGGCTTTAAGAATGTATTTCGTTACTGTTGATGTGTCCTTCATAGCTATTTTCCCCCTTTCCTTCATAGCTATTTTTCCCCTTTCTTTGCTGTTAGCTACGAAGCCCCAGAAGGCTCATCTTGAAAAAAAAATGGTAGGACATTTTTAAAGTTCTTGAGTAGGGCAGGTAGGTTGTCACCTCAAAAAATACAAGTCGCCATTTTTATATATATTTGCATAGCATGGAACTTAATGTTACAGAATATGTTTGGGGCGGCTTCAAAACTCAACCGGCGGTTGTCTGCCGGTTCTGGGAGGTTCAACCGGAATAATCAATAGCCAACCGCCGGTTGGGTTTTGAAGCTGCCCCTTAGAATTACCTTTTTATAATAATTTCTTTAAATATTTATTAGCAAAACATTGTTGAAAATTCAACATTTAGAACTTTTATTTATAACAATTCAGTTTAAAAAGTTGCCATTTTTTGCACTTGATTTTGCAGCCGATGGCCGTATGGTTTTCGATAATCAGTACGGCTTGACAAAATTGATTTGCCAATAACAAATATTTGATCATGATTCTAAGGTAAATGAATTATTGAATTTAACATGATGCAGAAATAATGTTTGGGATGCCTTTAATGTAAAAAATATAAATGTATTTGTAAAAGTTGGTGGTCCATTTCTACAGATTTTTTTTTTCACTACACAGGCCTAAGTCATTTAAACACAATTTCAAGCACGGTTAGTTTTTAGGAGGTTATCATTACATAGCGCCGATCGTAATATTTTAGCTGGACTATGGATTTAATATGAGATCCAAATAACATGTCTTTATGATATGTTTGCTTTTGGGCCGACTATTGCGCAAACCCATTTCTTTTCTTGTTACAATACATGACAATACAGCATCTTGACGTTTCATGGCTATTTAATAACACCATCAAGTGCCTACTTATTTTGTCTCGTACATCTAAAAATTACCGTGTTATTGGAGCATGTGGGTCAAAAAACTGGCCCAACACTGTTATCTGTGTTGCAAACTTTTGTGGGTTATTTTTGTAGGTACTTTTATTTTCAGGATTTCTTTTTATGTATTTTGTTTTCATATTAATGTTTTGTGTATATCAGATCAATGTCGCTCAAAATTCGTAAAATATGCATTGTTTGCTCAAAATCGTGAAACAAATTCATCGAGATATATTTTGTACAAAGTGTAATAGATATGTTCATAAGAAATGTACCAAGTTAAAACAAAAAGAGTTGAATAACAATAAAAATAAAGACTGGTTATGTGAAAACTGTAATGAGGATCAAACACCCCTCAACAATGACTTGAGAAATGAATTGAACGATATGAACAATCTCCGACATTTAACGTAACTGATATAGACATAGCAAAATATGATAGTATGATTTTCAATCCCCTGAAGTTTGAATCAAATTCATCAGAAAAAGCCTACATTGATATAAACAATGATGACTTTATACATAAATGTTCTTATGCGACTCCTGATCAATTCCGTTTTTCCACAAAACCGAGCTGCGGGAATTTTAATCTGCTTAATGTTAATATCAGAAGTTTATCAACAAAATTTGACAGTTTAAAAGAGTGCATAAAATCGTTAGATCATGAATTCTCGTTAATAGGAATTTCAGAATCTCATTTAAAGGATAAACCTAGTAACATATTTAACATTGATGGTTATAAATACATGAACAGAATTGGTCGTGAAAAGGGGGAGTCTGCTTGTATGTATCTGATGAAATCAAATATAAAGTAAGAACTGATTTGTGTCAAGCAAATTCTATCTATTAATCTTGTTTTGTAGAAATTGAATGTAACAGTAAGAATGTTGTCGTAGGAGTAATATATAGGTCCCACACACCAATCGACAATTTAATTGCAGATATTAATTCTATATATACGAAACTGAATTTAGAAAAGAAACTGTTCTATATTATAGGTGATTTTAATATTGATTTATTGAAGACTCAGTTACTCCTACTATTTATAAACCGACGAGAATCACTGCTACTTCAGCAACACTAATTGACAACATTCTTACAAATAATCGTAATATAATTCAATTCTATCTTCTATTATTGTAACTGATATTGATGTTGCTTATCAAAAGAATCGTAACAAAAATATTATTTATAAAAGAAACCATTATTACGACAATGTTGGTAAATTTAAGGACAGATTTTCAAGCATCAATTGGGATGAAATTCTTCACAACAATGATGTAAACGATGACTATAATAAGTTCACCTTGACATTCAACACTTTATACGATGAATATGTACCCCTAAAAAGATGTAAGATTAATAAGAAAAAAGATCCGATTTCACCATGGATTACCAAAGGCCTACTTAAAAGTATAAACAAGAAAAATAAGTTATACAAACATTATATTAATAACCTAAGTGACGTGTATCTTCAAAAATTTAAGACCTATAAAAACAAACTAAATATGCTCATGCGTAGGTCAAAGAGAATGTACTCTTTACAAAAAAAAATGAGAAATCTAAAAACAACATAAGAGAAACCTGGAAAGAAATTAACGGTATTATTGGGAAAGGCAAAAAATTGTCACCACAATGCACATTTAGAGACGATAGTGGTAATCTAATTACCGACTCTGAAAATATAGCGAATCAATTTAACGACTTTTTTGTTAATGTTGGACCCAAACTTGCTTCAGAGATTCAAAATAATAATTGCAACCCCCCCCCCATACATTTTTGGAACGAAACCCCCTATGAACTTGGTTTTGCTATCAATAGAGAGGTATGGTCCTCCCCTATCCAACGATACCAAGATCACAAAAATCGGCCAAGGCGTTACGTAATTATGACGTCATAAAGGTCGAAAATCGGAAAAATCAAAAAAAAAATTAAATGACGGAATTTCA
>JXSR01S009667.1:49288-59471 GCA_000969725.1 Ophiothrix spiculata
GCTGGCTTCGACTTCTTTGAGGTGATATTGTAAATTCCAGCATGTCCTTGTCTTCTCTGAGTGCCATTCTCATATTTTTACCTTTCCTCAAAACATTACAAAAGTGTTATAATAATATAAGTGTAGTAATAAACATAATTATGTTATTCCAAATCCGCTGGGGTTCACGCGTGAACTCCACTGGTTATAGATTTTATCATATTTTTTTACCGATTACGAATATAATTTTAGTGACTATCCCTGAAGTTGTAATATTCCACGAGTTTTTCAACGACACGCCTAAGGCGATGTAAGACGTGACGAAGCCTTGGATCGACTACGATACCGTGCGGCAACCAGTAATAAGTTGCCACGGCCACCCTCCTCTGCCAATATATATTTCAAATTAGGTATTAAGATAAAACTACTGATCATTTCGCGAAAAAAAAAACCGCATGAGAATCGGATATTCTTATAGCCATAGCTTCTTTTATCAAATCTTTTTTACTTGATTTTATTTATTGACAGGTCAGGAAAAAACATGTATTGATGCACATTATCATGGCTTTATCAATCGATTTATGACTTTTAATATTGCAGGAAAAGTACAAGTTTTAAGCTTTAGCACTAAGATGAGCAGCACGTGTGTCAAAATATATCTTAATATCGTGAGCACTGTGGAGCAGTGGTTAGAGCATTGGACTCATAATCGAGAGGTTGTGGGTTCAAGCTCCGGTCGTGTCACTGCAGTGTTGAGTCCTTGAGCAAGACTCTTTGTCCACATTGTTCCTCCCCACCCAGGTGTCAGAAATGGGTACCGGTATGTAAAAAGTACTGGGAAGGTAAATCAGACTCGTTTGTGCGGGAGGAGTGGCGTACCCCCCACAGACATAGGCCTACACAGTAGTGGAGTCTGGCCTAAACGCTAAGGAAATGGAGATGGGCAC
Source organism: Ophiothrix spiculata (assembly GCA_000969725.1). NCBI lineage: Eukaryota > Metazoa > Echinodermata > Ophiuroidea > Amphilepidida > Ophiotrichidae > Ophiothrix > Ophiothrix spiculata. The sequence goes on from JXSR01S009667.1 coordinate 50,215, forward strand.
CACGGCCGTTAGCAAATAAGCTTCGGTTTCGACTTTACCTACCTTTTTACCTAATATCATGAGTACGAAACTTGGTTTTCAGAAATCTCGTAGTTATGGATTTTCGGATGCATCAATCTTTATCAAATGCAATGTGATATGGTACTCTCTATCCCACTATTACGTTTTTCTTTGAATCCAGTGTCACAGTCATTCAACATTTCATTTTATTGGAAATTGTTTATCATATTTCTTGCGGATGTGAAAAACATACATCAAAATGCTTTCAGCAACCAAGACTGTAAAACATTTATTTATTACTTTGAAATTATATAAAAAGGATCATGTTGAGCTTATTGCAACTCACATATAACATGTATAAGCCATTTTGGCTGTTGGAAAGGCGAACATGTTGTTCTCATTTATCATGTTTATAGCTAGAGAAAATGATTAATATGCTTGTCAAAAAACGTATCAACCATTACGGTATTAAATGCAATGTTTCACCCTGTCCCATTATAGCTTTGTTCCCTTAAATCTAGCGTTACGGTTGTGCCTCAAAGCACTTCCACATGTCATGTAGGTGAATTTATATTACATCTTCCGGGCTGGTTGTCATTCAAGATCGATGTCTACATTATTATTAATCCTATTCAGCTTAAGACTGACTTAGAGAATGATGATATCACATCATCATTAAAATTCACTCCGCAATTCACACAACACTCACTGTATGTATTAACAGTACTCTGGCGCGTTATATTTTTTTTTTAAATATTCGATACACGCGCATTGCACAGCATTTTATATTTACTGCTTACTGGAGATAAAGTTTTTCATAAGCGTTCCAGTCATCATAGCGAACACATGGAGTAATAAGGGATAATATACCGGACAGGAATCAGACATTGTCATTGTATTTATGCATGGAAAATATTGTTTTATGTATATATTTGAATGAACAACAATATGGGTTGATACAAAGGATGTGAACTATATCTCTATTCTTTTTTTAAAGGTGAAAGCAGAACGGATTTGATTTGGATAAGTATTGTTACACTTGGAAATAATGTTTTCCTGATATATATTTTTGAATTTAAAAACAACCTGAGCCCTACCGAGGGAGGCGATAATATATAATGTAGCATCTACTGTGTGAAGCAAGAGTGGATTAACGCATCGTATTGTCAATGTCATCTATCCAAATACTTTCTTGGATGCAGCCTTTGTTACCGTATTATACTGTATGATGTCAAATACAACAAGTTTTTATATATTATAGTTTGCATCAAGAAAATATCACCAGTTATATATTACTACTAAAATATTATACCCTATTATCTCTGTTAATATACTGTTAGAAGAAAAGTATACAAACCATGAACGTAAGTCCTTCGTACGCGACATTTGAACTATTCTTTGCCCTGATGGCTGTTCTTGGAAACGGGTTGGTGTTGCTAGCCTTCGTGAAAGTAGAGAGACTACTTCAATCACAAACAAACTACTTTATCTTATCTCTTGCTATGGCGGATTTACTCGTCGGGCTAATGGGTGTACCGTTTGCCATTCTTACAAGCGAAGGACTACCTTACAATTTCCGTGGCTGTGTAATCATGTTGACATTTTTATTATGGCTTTGTGGAACATCCACATTTAGTATGATCGGCGTAACCGTTGACCGTTTTATCGCTGTATCATACCCGTTAAGTTATCACGATATGATGACAGGTAGACGAGCTGTAATTATCATTGCTTTATCATGGATAATGTCGGCTGTTGTTGGATTTCTTCCTGTTGTTGGTTGGAATAAAGGCCTTCCATCTACGCCGGGTTGTTTCTTTATGCAAATAATAGACATGAAATATATGTTATTCAATGCAGTAGTGGTTATTTATATCCCATTGTTTGTTATGGTTGTTCTCTATGGATTTATATATCGAGCAGTACGGGAACAGGTAAGATTAACATTAGAAATCAAACATATCAAGCAAAGAATATGAGAATAACATCATTTTAGGTTTATAATGAAAAAATAGACGAAAATACATTTTGGTACAAATAAAATTAATACTGAATGAATTTGTCAACGTCAATTTTCAACTTCTAATTCCTGTGTAAAAACTAACTAAAAACCCAGATAAATGAGTTTTTAATCTTAATTAACTAAATTCTCTGATTGATTGACATTAACACTGCTCATACAGAGAGCAAGAAAATGGGTCGGATGCACTTAATACTATTTATTGTGTGTGTTTCAATAGATGTGTCCTTTGATTGTTAAAGTAAAGAGTATGAGTGCATCAAAATTACACTAAATTGAGTGTTTATCAGTTATGATATCATATGCATCTGTCAGTTAACAGTAGCGTACACAGGTATTGTTTTCTCTCCTCCACTTTCTTTCTTTTTATTGCCCATATCCCCGAATTTGTTTCCCCCACCGACTAACACACCAAACTGAGAGTACGTGCCCCCACCATGATACACTATGGGCACGCAACTGGTCATGCAAACACTTAAATGCGTTTTTAATTCCTCTAACTTCATTTTTGCTAGCAGTGGGACTAGCATAGATTACACTTCGATTTGGAAATGCTCTAAATAAAGCTTAACATTGTAGTATAATCCAGAAAAGTTTCACAGAGAAATGGCTTAAATTGAGACAGGATTAATTTGCAATATATCATTCGGTGGTGGTGGTGTAACTATTCTGTGTTTTCTAAATCCTAAATTTGTACCTAAGATGGATTTACCTGTTAAAAGACAAAGCTCCTGGAGATAAATCAATACATATTAAAAGAGAAACAATCTCATCAAAATTAATTTGTTTACCTATCACAGGTGCAGAAACATGATCTTTTTAAGATTTGAAACATGAACTACTTTTTTCACACCATATTTTTTGTTCAGCCGGCGACCAAAATTAAATTTGTTTAATTGCAATTTTCTCACATATTACTCAAAATCATGGAAAACTACTAGTAGGTTATAATACTGTAAACATGATTTATTGATTTATGTAAAAAAAGATGTAGGTAAAAAATAGTGGGACGAATATAGGGTAGTCCCTTTAATTTGCCGAAATTGTTTTTCCCCATATTTACAATGTTTATGCTTACTTTAAAACACAAAGTTTCATGTAAGAAAATGATCGAACATTTTAAGATTCAAATTCATATATGAAACAAATCTGCATAGTCTTAGGACAATCACCAGAAAAAAGAGCCCTTACTGATCTTGAACGCGTTTATGTCAGTTTGCATTTTATATACTCCCTGACAAACTTTGATGGACCATAAATTGACTTCTTGAAACCAAGTGAAGTTTAATGAGGTGTCATTTTTAATCTTTATAACTAACATAGGCTTTGCAAATATCAAAAAAAAAGGACAAGAAGTTGCATTTGTCAGAGTTGATTAGTCACAAATACGATATTTGTAAGCATTAATGTAAGTGTTTCAGATGAAGATCAGCAGATTGAAATCAGTGGTTAATATGTTTGATTAAGAACAACATATAACATTAATGTTAGGTTAAACTTATGGGGTGTTTTGTGTGTAATACTTCAGTTAAACTTTTTTGAAAAATATTCTATTTGTATTTCAACTGTAGCGCAAAATGAAGTTTTCTGGATTTACGGTTGCTTCGAGTTGAACAAACATATTTGTAATTTGTAAGCAATGACAAAGTATTGCAATTCTCAGATTAAAATTCCATAACATCCTCCAGAACAATACAATACACACAATCCATGCAGATACAGCTTTTAAACTGGATACGTCGTGTCTACTTCGTCATCCCAGTCTATCCATTTCACATTAAAGCTAGACGTTATGACCGATGTAAATTTTACAAAATACACTCACATCCACCCCGACTGTTAATAGTATTATTGATCTAGCAAACATTTTTAGACGTAACATTCAAAACGGGATGCACAATTCGTGTTTTACAATGCATGCTGAATGGATATTTTGTCAGTAAACATTTTACTCAAAGATTTAAAAATATTTTGGTTTATTTCAATTGCTTTGCTCATCAGAGGTACCAGCACAAATTTATAGAAACAATCGTCGTAAAATCATACTTGGTGTCCATAAAGTTCGAGGCCCTTATGGACAATACTCAACAGATTTTCCTTTGAGTTTATATTATAGTTGAAACTCAAACACCGAGATTCCACAATCCTTGCTTTACGGGTCCGATACTTTAATCAACACGCCCATTGCATACATCAGTGTGCTTCCTTGTTTTCCCAGTACAAGTCATTGGATTAAATTTTTATTGACTTTAAGTAGTGATAAGAACATCTGAAGCTAATGAAAACAAAATCAAATTAAATAGTGAGTTATGTTTAATGTTTTGTATGAATTTATTTTAACAAACAGTGACTCATTCGTTTGTTTGTTTTTCAGCATATATAATTTTGTCTTTACAAGTAACAGCTACAGCTCCTTTTCAAATGCTTGTAATATCCATAATAACCAATATATGTACGTAAACTCTAAAATTTGCCTGGCGCTTTAATATCCCATTCGAGAATATACACTCAAATTTGCATTATAAAGAAAATTTTCCTCTTTGATTCAAAACAAAGTAAATGTGTAACTTACATTTGGAAAGCTTGTATAAGACTATTCAAATCATTATTAAAAACAGTCACAGTCGATGTAAACCAAACAGACGAAGTGAGTAGGCTGTTCGCTTGACAAATGCCAAGTAATACCTCTTTTTCAAAACTTGAGCTCCAATGTTTTGAAAACATTTTAAATTTCCATAACATGTTCTGTGACTAGTTTAAATGTTCCATGACATCTTGATAAAATAAATCTAAGCTATGATCAAATAATAATCTTTTTATAAACTAAACGACGGAGACATTAGAACATGTAATTTTTTAGCAATAATATTGAATAAAATATGTTTCTTGTTTGTGCTTATTTGCAGATCCGAAAAATCCAGCCAATAGGAAACGTTTCATCTACCAACACCGTTAATACAGTAAGCGGAACAGAAGCTAAAAATCGTATTAAAAAACGTTTGTCATCCTACAAGAAAGAACTAAGAGCCGTTAAGGCTGTCGCTGTAATCATTCTTGTTTTTATGTGCTGCTGGCTGCCTTTAAGTCTTTTCAATACAATCACAGCAATATGCCCATTTCCGAAGTGCAGTATACCATTCAAAGTTATCAACTTTTTTATCATCATTTCTCATGCAAATTCAGCAATCAATCCATGGCTATATGCATACGGAAGAGATTTCAGGGTGGCTTACAGAAAGACATTAGCGTCGTTGTTCCCATTCTGTCATATAAATACAGACGATATTGCAACTACCAGATATCCCGGCGACCAATCAGTTGATGGATCAGCAAATAGCGGAAACAAGTCATGATATTCCGAATAATCTTCTAAATGGCTGCTTACAGTTGTAAATCCAAATAGGACACTTTCCCATAATGCACGTTTTCTTGATTTCAGATATTTACCAGTCTACCCCCTTTGACCTCAAAAGAGAAATAAAGCTGTAAACTAATATTTGATGCAGTCGTTTAGTCACATTAAAAAGGAAGGAGACTTGATTGACAATAAAACGATCAGAATCCTTGTTTTTTAAGGCTTACCCATTCAGAATCGGTTCCTTTAATATGATTAACTTTATTCAAACTTAATATGGTTATTTAGGCAAGTTAGCCATAACAGAGTGTTAAAAATACAGTAATGCATTGCAATTTTACAGAATAAATATGAATAAGACGACCGTGTCCATATGAAAATGATTCTACTGATCCAGGTTTCTTATTCTTTTTCTTTTATTGCGTTTGAATTTTAAAAAGAGACAATAACATAGTATGTTGGGGGAAAACAATTCACATTTAATGTATTAAGGTTATTGAAAGTTACAGGTATCATTGTACTCTCTGCTAAAGACTCGCATTAATAACTAGCATTTACATTGTGTTTAGTCAATTGAACATATTTTGGCAATAATACCTCTTTTGTTACATACAAGAAGGGCTAGATAAATGGTAAGCTGTGCACTTTACTACTGATTTATTTTCTACATCGACATATGGTTTAAACATTTACAGATTCAGAAAGGTGAAAATACAATCAGAACCTTTTTTTAAGGCTTACCTAGTCAGAATCGGTTCATTTAATTTTGTTTTACTTTATTCTAACTTAATATGGTTATTTACGCAAGCTAGCAATCGCAGAGTGTTAAAATGCAGCTAAATGCATGGCACTTTTACAGAATAAATATGAATAAGACGACCGTGTCCATATCAAAATGATTCTAATGATCCAGGTTTGTTATCTTTTTTCCCTTTTGTTAATATAGATAAGTAATCGTAAGGTAATTTATTGCTTTGGAATTTTAAAAGGAGATAATAACATAGTATGTTGGGGAAAACAATTCAAATCTAATGTATTAAAGTTATTGAAAGTTACATGTATCATTGTACTCTCTGCTAAATACTCGCAATAATAACCAGCATTTACATTATGTTTAGTCAAGTGAACTTATTTTGGCAATAACACCTATTTTGTTACATACAAGAAGTGCTAAATAAATGGTATGTGTGCTTTACTGTTGATTTATTTTCTACATCGACATATGGTTTAAACATTTACAGATTCAGAAAGGTGTAAAATCATCTACGTCATTACTGTTAAACGGCTTCACCTTTGTATCCTTTGAGCATACATGTATATTTAAGTCTTTCTGTAAGGGTATAATATTTTCTGACGCATTATGTTCTAGTTAATCTTATATACCTGAAACATATAAAGGAGAAAATCAACAAAAACTGTTTTCACATATTCTTCCAATTTTGTGGAACGCTTTTCAAGAAATTAATATAATACTTGAAAATTGTTTGCTGTCAGCTTTCGTGGTCAAATTAATTTTTCAGGAACGCAGTACAATTATTATTGTCCCACTCCAAGCGTATTCATTTGGTTAACACTTATCAAAAATTAAGACAGTTAGTCTTATTATAACTAATAAAACTATATAAATAAAGGTAAGCATTTCTAGAAAAGGGGATTCATTTTGAACGTTAGGCTGATGCAGGGTTTAAATATTGGTGTTTTTAAGAAAATATATTTCAGATAAAAACGCATAAGCTCTTTTTCCTTTGCAAAGATAATTGATTTCGGTTTAGCATATACATATGCTTTTTCTTTGAAATACTCAGTAAGCAGTGCTTCTTGAATTTTTATGATTTCTGTCCACAACATCAGTATCTTGGTATATTGTTTTTGTTTGTTGTACGTGTGTGAAGAATATAATTTGTAAGCTGCAATAGGGATTTGACAATATTGTCCAGCATTTTAAAGTTAAAGGACATTTAAAATGTACAGTACGTCGTTGACTGTTTTTATCTGTTTTGATATAAGAGCGGATATTACTTATCAACTGGTCGCTCAAATCAACGGAAATTGGCTAATGTGAATCGTCGGCATTCTGAACGAGACTGAAATCATTTAACTTAAAGATTCTAATCTGAGTCCATCAGAGGTATCAAAGTATGCTCAGCATACTTTTTCATAATACACTGTTGTCAATAAAGGTAGAAAATTATTTTTATCACTTTTTATGTACATGCAGATTTATGAAGAAGATATCTGGAAACGTGTTTGTTTTTGATCAGATTTAATAGATAATCTAGTTGGGTGTGAAAATAAGTTCCGAATTTATATATTTCATGAGCTGGTAGGAGGCAACAACACGTGATTTTGAGGTTAACTTTTATTTGACAACGCCTGGGTCAAGGTCACTGCACCACTCAAGTTGAGTGGTCATATGAAATGTACATGTGAAACACTGTGACAACCAGCCGTTGTCTTGGTCACGCTTGACTGCACCAACAGAGTGCTTGGAAGCAAAACACAAAATGATCCTTCAACGCCCCTCAGTTTACAAAAATAGGGCAGTGGTGAAAAAAACACCACATCTTAAAAATCCTTTTAGATGTCATATACCGCCAGGTATACTGTCAGGGACCATTCCACTTGTAGCCACTACAGTTATCAATTGATAAAGCCTAACGATTATTTCACTTCACTGTACCTTCACTGATAAATGGACATTATTTGTTTGATCAATCACTATTCTGAGGTGATATTCCATTTTAATGGGCAACAGTGTATCTGCATATTATCCACATTACGTCTAAAATTAAAATTCGTTTTATATACTTACAAATCGACCATTCAATCGAGGCAAAATTACAATATTATGTAAACTTAAGACAACTACGGCATTCTAATGTTTATGTTTTAGATTTCAGTTCGCAATCTCAAGGATGCTCAGTTACCTTAATGATTTATCCTCAATTCGTAATACATGGGCATAAGCCATGATCCAAGTCCCAGCAATGTAGTGTAAACAATTTAATTTGATTAAATTTAATTACATTTATTATTCATTTTTTTAACAATTGTTATATTTCACATTTGTGTGAGCAGATGGAGAGCATTTACCCTTAAATACGGTTTTACAAGTGTTCATTTTAATTTCAAGTTTTGACAACAAAATGTCTTGAAAAATTATACGGCTCCTACATCAAATTATTATTATTATTATTATTGGGGGGGTTGGGGTTAAAACAAATCAAAAACACGCTAGGTAGTCACAGAAATATTAAAAGATATTATGGAAGCTTTTCATTACATTGACAAACTCCAAGAATGGCGAAAACAGATAAGGCATTGCAGTGACTTTGCAATATACGCCGTTTGAATACACAATCCGAGTGATATCAAGTAACATACGTCAATAAACTCTCTGGGGATTAGAAGTGATTAGATTACAACATTTATATTGGTCATACAACACATTATACTAAACCACACTGAGTGCCAAAGATATGTTATTATATATCCATTAGTAGCGGTGCATTAGTAGTTCAAAATGCTCTCAAGAGAAACGAGTGTGAAACGTGGCAGAGGAAGCTTTGAGTTTTACATGTGCAAACATCACTAACAAATAAATAATAAACAGAGAAACAAAAGAAAGTCGAATCCAGGCACCTTCTGAATCCTCCGGAAAAAAGAAATCAGGAAAAAAAAAGAAAAAGAAAAAGAATGCAGCAGTATAAAGATTGATATCAAATTCATTTTGATTAATTTACAAATTATTGTTGTTTGTTTGTTTCATCAAGATTGTTTTCAAGATACAACCTAACTACTTGTATATACGTCTAGCTGCAAGATAATTTTTATATTAAGGCTGGGGTAGACCTTCAAATGGCATACATGATTTTTGTACTC
>JXSR01S009668.1:120973-133716 GCA_000969725.1 Ophiothrix spiculata
TAGTCGGCATTTAATTTTTCATATGTGAAAGCCAGCGAAATCGGTGAATAAAAATGGCGGAGAGCGGAAGAGTACCGATAATTTGAGCTCTCTATTTGCCGTGTCTATTTGTTGATAATAGTGATAAAGAGAGAGATTTTGAAGGATTTGGACAACAAGGAAATTGATGCCATATATGAAGATCATTACGATAGCGTCAGTCGAGATTATTTTGTTTTGACTGGCGAGAACTTACGAGCACTAGTGAGGTTTGTTGAGTCAATGCAATTCACTTAGTCAGTTCAAATGTTGTGTCCGTGCATAACAATGCAATTTGTAATCCGTAGTAAAATATTTTGTTAACCCATTACTTATTCTATTCACTCAGAGTCAATAAGTATAGATAATCCCTACTTGAGAAATGGCAATCCTTGACAGTCTTTTTGTGTTTGCACGATAAAAAGCACAACTAAAAATCTCTAGGCGTTATGCTTTTCGTCGAAGACAATAGCCTATCCTATACTTTGATTGACAGGCCTCTTTTGTGCGGTAAAATTAATTCGATACTTCTATTATCATTTACGATTTAGTTAACAAAATCCTTTGTCCTTTAATGAGATAATGGACAGAACATTTGAACTAGCTAACTGTGTACATGCATTACATGAATACGGATGATCGCACAGCAGCAGTGGTTGTTGGTTTATTGTATTAAACGTGTTTTGAACTAATAAAGTTCTGGAATGTTGAATACGTCTAGTATAATATTCCGATCCCACATGTTGAATTCACATCGATTGAGGACCGTAAAGATAATTTATGGCATTGAATGAGGCCCTGGCCCCTGGACTCTTGAGATACAGGAAAATACTCATATTTAGGTAAGATTACATGGATACTCAATACCTATTACAATAACAAAGGCTACAGTTACATATAAAGCCTTTATGGATATTAATGATATTAATGAATAATATAAAAACCCAAGAGCATTGTTTTAATGTATTTTTCTTCCTGGGAATCCTGCATTTTTTGTATTAAAAAAAAGTAAAATAGCATATCACATTGCATTTTCGAAAAGTAAAATATAAAAAATAAAAACACGGCATATCGCATTTACTTTTTCAAGCATATTACCAGAAACAAACTTTTTTTTTTATTGAGAGTAATCTAGCGATCGACCGCCATCCGGGTTGCTATCATTTGCTGTTGCAATATAATTTAGCTCAATTTTACAATGTGGCAAACTACACGAGAGCTTGGAATGTACATCCATGTACATCGATGTACATTTCTAGAGTTTGAGGGAGTTGATATTGTGTCTACACAATGACACATCAATTCACGCTGTGTATTCAACTGTGCATATGTATTTGCGCCTACGCGTACTACCTACGCGTTTTACCAAGTCGTGTCTTAAGGCGCACGCACACGCAGTGTGTGAGGCGCACGAACGTACCGAGTTGAATGTATATGAATGCACATCCCAGGAATCTACATGGATGTACATTCCGGGCTCTCGTGTAGTTTGCCCCATTGAAAGTTACGTTTTACATGAACTGTCAATTATACTTCCCATAGTTAAAACGGGCGGGATCGTACTTAAAAACTGAGCACTTCACACACGTAAGTTGGGCGATCAAAATTTTAGAGCATTTAGTGCGTTACCAAACGTTACATGAACTTTATCTAGAATTTTGGAAATCAGTTTTGTTTTCGAACACCTGCATGTCTTGTCCCCACCAGTGAGCACCATTATCAACTTGTGGATTTAATGTTCATGTTAGGCTCTGTTGTCATTTAAAAGTGATTTTTTTTTTTCGGTCACAAACGTTGCTTTGGAATCTCCCTGTAGTGAATGTAATATAACGACACAGCAAAAACCAGCAAATAAAAGCGTACCCTGGAAAAAACAATTCGAGCACACAAATTTGAACTCGAATTGTACTTAAATAATTGTACTCGAATTTGTGTTCCAAATTTGCACCTCAGGAATGTGTACTAGAATTGTACTCGATTTTTCCCAGGTTAACTTACCAACACCAGTGTTCTTGTTGTCAGGGTCGTGATCCCAGTAGCAGGTTGCAATATAGTCTGAGACAGAACCGGCCAGGCCATCGTCCCAAGTCTACACGTTAAGAAGAAAACATAATGATTTGTGGGCTGCTCTGGCAAAATGAGAGGAAAGTCGCAAATCTACATTTTGAATAAATGACATCTAAAGTTAAAATAGGGTGAAAAAGTCTAATTTCGTTTTCTGACATAAAACGCCTTTATGCATAAGTGTTTACCCATATCTAAAGTTTTGAAGGTCAACTTTGCCGGGAAGTGCAATTATTCACGATTTGTAGCTAATCTTTGTTACGATAAATTCAATGGACTGCTTTGGATTTCGATCTCTAAATGGACGAATGGAGTAAAAAATTGTGACATATTATATATCATTCTAAAGCTGAGATTATAGAGAATTAGAATATGTCATGAACTAAAATTTTAAAATTCCTCTCATTTTGACAGAGCACCCCATATTGCTTAAAAAATCCCCGGGGCCACTCAGATTTAAAACTTGTAACCATCCACGTTAACGAAAACATGGATTTAAGTGTAGTTTTGACAGGCAAGCAAAACTATAGGATCCCTGTTATCAAAACAGGCATTTTCTAGACTTTAGGGTATGTGTTTCCACAAGCAACCCTCGTTTAGGGTACATTTAGTGTGGTGCACCCGCTAGTCCGACAATACGCTAGTCCGACAATGCGCTAGTCCGACAACACACTTTTCCTATACCTCAGAGGTGCGTCAGTCCGAAAATGAAAAACTCTGCGCTAGTTCCGAAAATGACATACACTGCGCTAGTCCGAATCTGAAATCCACTGCGCTAGTCCGAATCTGAAATCCACTGCGCTAGTCCGAATTTGAAATACACTGCGCTAGTCCGAATCTGAAATCCACTGCGCTAGCCCGACAAAAATGTATTGTGTATATTTCAAACAGATATCGACTGCTCTAGTCCGAATATAAAATCCACTGCTCTAGTCCGACATAAATGTCAGACTAGCGCAGTGTTTTCAGATTCGGACTAGCGCCGTGTATTTCATTTTCGGACTAGCGCCGTGTCGGACTAACGCCGCGTCGGACTAGCGCGTGTATTTCAGATTCGGACTAGCGCCGTGTCGGACTAGCGCCGTATCGGATTAGGAAAGTGTACCCCATTGTTACTTGGGTTATACTTGTTATCTGCGCGTTAATCCGAAGTTGTTCACAACATTCCGCGAGGTGATGTATATCTCTTTAATGCTCATTCTCCGATAAAGCGTGCATCTTTGTCATTTTCGTGTCGCTGACATACGTATCTTGTTTAAATTTGTTTGACTATATTATAAATGAGTTTAATTGTTTAATTTAAGAGCCACATTAGTAACATGCATTAAAATAGAAGTTGAAACATGTCGAAAAGTACAGCCCCACTCTTTTTACATACAATATTGGGTTCAATTTGTTAGTTTACGATTCGTAAACAAATTGTTGGACCTCAAATAATCTCAAAATTAGGAACAATTAAAAACAATAATATTTCCGCACGACAGGCAAAGACCATTGACCACCAAAATTGACCAGATGTAAGCCTTCGTAATCCGTCGTAATTCGGTTGGTGTAGATGAAGTATATGTGTGATTAACAGCTAATTCCAAACAAGGATCTTGTTATAAACTTACATCGATTGAAATGAGTTTTAAAAAAAATTATAGGGTAAGTTTATATTAATGAAATCAATGTATTCCCTCAAAACAAATACATCTGCAGAGTGCGAATGTCGAGAGCGTGTACAAATTATAGAAATAATATTGGCGAAACTATACCTTTGTTAAGTAGCATCAAGTTATTTTAAAACCTTTTATGGATGAATTATTCAGTTTAAAGTTACTAACTTTATTAACTAATTATTCAGTATTTTAATGCTTTAGTTTGTTTGTGAAAAACAATATAACAAATCCGTTCGTCGCTATATTTGGGTTCTAAAACCGGAAGTTGTTTCAAGTTGACAAAAATGTCTAAAATCATAAAAATATAGAATTTACACCGTTATTAACCTTCCAGAGCGGTGTCAACCCTGTATAAATAAAAACAATCTTTGTAAAGTGGCATTATTTTTTTAATTTTTTATGGATGAATTATTCAGTTTAAAGTTCTACTAACTTTGATTAGTCATTTTTCAGCATTTAATGCCTTAGTTTGTTTGTGAAAATAACATGATAAATCCGTTCGTCGATATATGTGGGTTCTGAAACCGGAAGTTGTTTCAAGTTGACCAAAAATGTCTAAAATATAGAATATACACCGTTATTAACATTCCAGAGCGGTGTCACCCCTGTATAAGGAGATACAGTGAGTTGTTGAAAAACACATCAGTTATAAATACTTAGATCAGCCATGAAATTAAACAGACAATCTTATTCGATATTTTACCTGTGAGGTGGTAGTAGACAGAGCTTCTGTCCCATTTATTCCATTGCATTTCATATTAAGGGACATAGCCACAGTTCACAGCCATCGAGTCGTGTGAAAAGCTACAATGGTAGCATCATCCCTTCGAACACTATGTCACAATGAAAAGACGTGGCTTAGGTAGATGAACATTTAATGAAATCAAAAATAATTCAAATATTTGTTGTAGCAGCAAATGCAAGTATCAGCTGACACGCAAGTATTTCAACTGTCTACATGTACGTCATTTTACCCAAATTATGTTATTAACATGTTTCAAATCTGAAGTAACTTCCATCAATAATGAGCTGTTGATAATGCACCAATGCAGTGATATTTTTCGTTTAAATTAGGATAAAATCCCGGGAGGGGGGTGTCACTTACATTGACAGAAGGTACGGGTATGTCAAACCCTCAAGACCTCCTTTTCAAGACTCTTCTTCCGCTCCCCAAGATGTTCATTTCAAGATTACTTCAGCCCAGTGGCGTAGCCAGACCTTCTTCCAGGGGTGGGCAAACCACCCAAGATTTCTCCAATGGATTTTATCGAGCGACTTTATAGGGGTTTCAAAGGGCCGACTCGGCTGGGTTTTTCAAGAAAAAACGTCAAATATTGTGCTTTATGAATTTTTCAGCCTAATTTTTAGCAATTTTCAGCTTTAATTGTCGTAGAACGGCAATTTCCTGCCCCCTTTATTTTTCTCCCAGGTCTTCAAAATGTCTCCAAAAAATTTCCGAGGTGGGCATTTCGCCCACCTTGCCCACCCCTGGCTACGCCACTGCTTTAGCCCCATAGACCCCTTTTCGAAGAAAATGACTCAAAAGTGTGTTTTATTAAGTTTTCATCCTAATTTTGAGCAATTTATATCTTAATAGTCATATTTTTATTGGAAAAAAGCAGTTCCTTAGACCTCAATTTGGAAGAAAATTAGTTGCATAGATCCTATTTTTGACCAACAATCAGTTCCGCAAGACCCTATGTTTGATATCGTGGATATCACATAACTTTTTAATTTGGGCGTGATGCGCTCCGAGTTGACTGGTAACTGTAAGGTAAATTAGACGAATTTAAATAGGAATTTCACTATTTCTGTCCTGTAAGCATATGGTAGTTCAGAATAGTGCTTCTAACCATGTACCGTAGATGTAGAGAAAATTTTCGGAAAATGTTGTTTACAAAGATTTTAATGCTAATGACCTCGTACGTGATTGGTTGATAAAACCGCCACGTGATCGACGTTCCGAAGATTTCCAAATGAATTTTGAAATTCTCCATTAAAACAGACATTTATAACCATAGTGTGCAAGTTACAATTCAAACTGGGGTTTAGATAAAATGGTTGCTGTAAATGGCTGTTGAATACCTTTATCATATTTGTCTTTTATTTCATAGTTTGTGTTTGTTGTACCCAATTTGGTTAACTTTTTCGATTTATGAGCGGTTTTAACGGAAGGTTAACAACATGATATAGAAAAAATGTTTCAGTTAAAACCATCAAATGAATTGTAAATTAATTATGTGACAGTTCAATGATATTAATGTTGATTGAATTTCTTTGATAATAAATCGTTTACTGATAACTTGATTTGAGCAAGTCAATGGTTTTTACCATTGCCCATTAAAACAAAAATCGAAAACAGATAATAATAATAATAATGGCATTTATATAGCGCCTTTTGACAGAATAGGAAACAAAGCGCTCGTGATTCGCTGAAGGTAGATCGTCACAACCATTTCACTTCACTAGAAGTGCTTCCGTAGAGCACATTCTATCGGTACTTCGGTTGTAATATTCACCCTTTGTGCAGCTTCCCATAACCTTGGTGGGGTAGATTCAGATGGACAAATCAAGTGACAGTTTTCAAGATGCAGGAGGAAGACCGGAATACCCGAAGAAAAACCTGCGGAAGCGAGCATGGACTGAAAACCAAATGCACATAAAGCGCCGGGAGCGGGACTCGAACCCGGGACCTCATTGGTGCAAGGCGAGGGAAGTTATGGTTTATTCAGAGTCTTGACGATATGCATCGATCGATGCCCATCGACGCGCAGTCTTTACACGCACAACGCATAAGGAATAGCGCATGTTAAAGACAGCGTGTCGATGGTCATCGATCGATGCATATCGACAGACTCTGAATCCACCATAACGCTGCGCCAACCCGCTTCCCCAGATATTGACTGATCTTTCATTCTGACAATATCCTACAAGTATATACTGACTTGAAGATTTATAGTTAAAGCTATGGCCATGACGTGAGTAAACGTAAACTATTACTAAGTGCAATAGCTAAATTTTAGTCATTGAAGGCCCATATTTTTAACCAAAGATCTGAAAAAAAGAGTATTTGTATATTTCTTTTATATACTGTATTGATAAATATTAGAATAATGTAGTTTTTAATTGCCTATTGCCTAACTTATATGTACTTAATCTATGTTTTCACCCTTTCTTATTACTCATTCTGACAATATCATACAAGAATACTGACTTGAAGATTTCTAGTTAAGCTATGGACGTGACTAAAGGTAAACTATTACTGGGTGCAATAGCTAAATTTTAGTCACTGAAGACACATAGATCATTTTATAAATCTTTAACCAAAGAACTGAAAAAAAAAGGTATTTGTATATTTTGTTTTTATACTGTATTGATATAATTTCTATGTAATATTAGAATAATGCAGTTTTAATTGTCTTTTGCCTAACTTATATGTACTCAATTCTTATCAAAATAGACAATAAGGTTCAAAACATAGTCAGCCTCAAAACAAAATTTTCGATACCAAACATTTGGACTCAACTCGGTGTTTGGTTTGGAGGCCGACTATGTTTTCACCCTTACTTATATGTACTTAATCTTATCAAAATACACAATAACAATATGTTAACTACAAATGCGAGTGTTAAGATAATGCACATAATAGCTTGCGCGTGTAAGTTTGACGCACGCGTAAATTCCATGCGTGAAAATTGATTCGCGTATAAGACAAGTATAATAGCAATATGAAGAAATATTTTTTACAGCGAATTATGAGCGGTACATTTGATTGTAATGGTAAACAACCCAAAATGGACAACTGTTTCTGTTATAACCCTGAAAGCCATATTCACAGGATTATCTGCAATTGCACACACTTCATGACCGAGTTTATTACTCACCATCTTCAACATGCTTTGTGCCGGGGGATCGGTTGTCGCACGTAATTCATTATGTTTGTCAACGATTGCCTGCTTCTGTTTTAACCCTGAAAGCCATATTCAGAGGAATATCTGCAATGCACACACTTCATGACCGAGTTTATTACTCACCATTTTTAGCATGCTTTGTGCTTGGGGCTTGGTTGTCGAACGTAATTCATTATGTTTGTCAACGATTGCCTGCTTTTCCTCATCACTAAACCCAGTATTGTCAACACGTCTCTCAAGCTCCATTTGAAACAACGGCTCCATGAGGTTGTTGCTGCTTGCCAGCATTGTAAGCGGTGAACATAATGACAATATTGAGATTAAATAAAATTTCGGATTGGTCTCCATGTTGAATTTATATAACTAGAACCGATGGATGTAGATTTGTGTAGATGTGTGGATAATCTACACGAAGAAATGAATTCCCTAGAGTGAATTGTCTCGTGACGATGGCACAACTTGGAGTGAATTGAGCAGAATTGATGATGCTTTTTATCAAAGACCTTGACTTCCGTTCCGTTTTTTCCGTTTCTTTTGGTGATGTAAATGAACCATATGGATGCTGTTTTTGCATCTCAAAACCATATTATACGTTTTCTGGAAATTGCTACTTACGATAGTGCAAACATGGTAATTAACGCATGTTACTATATTTATTGGTCAGGATTATTGAATAATTATCGAATATTTTAGATATGATGTTATAAACCAACTAGTTTCAAGTTCATTAATAATTCTTTTACTCTCACTCTTCAACCACTTGTCAAAAATGTACAATTTCTATATCAAAATACTTTTTAAAAGATAATTTTGTTTTGGTTTTGGACTAAAATAGTGCATATATTTTAAAGCCTTGATAAAAACTTGTTTAATTTTATTTTCTTATATTTTAATTATATTTATTTTCATTTTTTCATAACTCACATTAATAACTTGAATACATTTATGGTACTTTTCAGTAACAAAAAAAGGCTGTGTTTTTATAGAAAATGTTATGAAAAACTCCACAGCGATCAACACATCAGTAACTGCAAATAAGTATAACATGAAAATGTAAAACAATATATTCCTATAACTTAATCTCTAATAATTTAACATAATGGCTAATTGTTATTTTTCTAAAATGTTTAATGTGGCTTTTAAAATAAAGGCATTAATTAAATTTCATTTATTGCTTATGTGAATCAGTTAAATATATTCACACAATAAATGTACCATACTTTCCTCGACAACATTCTACGAAGGATGATTTACATTCATTGATTTTGTACTTTGCAGATTAAGACTACCAGTAGCAGATGGGGAATCGTTAACATATGGTAGTAAGATACTTCCGGCGTTAGACTCAAAGAGTGCAGTGGTTTTCTTAGAAAGTTCATGATATACAGACTTGAAAATTAATAATAAAAATTCTCTTAAAAGGGACAGCTAACCCTTTCACTTTTTACGGATCATATACACAGTAAACATGCAGATTGTATCAATTCATCTTGTAAGATTTTTGTTTTAAAGGGTTTTTTTTAAGGTTAATAGTCCATATACTGCATAACCTCTTCAATTAAATATAAAATACATGTATGACTGTACAACCTGTAAGAAATAATTGTTTTTATACAAATTCTATTTCAAATCTTACAAGTTCATTTTGAAAATGGTAATATAATCATTAGCACACATGTGGTGTAACATTTTCACTCTAGTTTCAGATATGCAATGAGGGAAAGAATAAATAGTACGTAGAATGCCTAACTAGTAATAATTTCTTTGTCTTATCTTCAATAAAACTAAGCCAGTGAAGCTCATTGGCATATCAAACTGCAGTTAAATTTCACATAAAAAATCATTGGAAATATTTTTAGAACATTCTATCCATAAACTTATTTATTTTCTGTTAAACAAAAGTCAAATGACCTTAAATGGCTTACTATAACTAGTGTTTCTACTTCAAAATGTTTTATAGATTTAACCGGGGATTTAACATTAAGTTGAAAACTCATTTCTTAAAAACAAGTTTTCACTTTTAAACTGCATTACTTGTTTACCGATGCTTACTCACTTTTAATTATGATGTGTATGTATCCAACAGTTTAACATCTTTGGTAAAAAAACATGTAGAAACAAATGTGCATATAATTATATACTTTTCAGGGGGGGTAGGACATGACGTCAGCAGATTTTGAAACTCCCATTCAAAAAACTTGAATTTTAATTAACGCTCAAAAATTTCATTTTATGCCCTTACTTAGTGTATAAACATATGCAGATTTCAAAACCGTTGGGGTCGGGACGTCGACCCCAGAAAACTAAAAAGATATTGTGATTATTATAAAGAACTACTTTTCTTTTCATTTACGCATTGAAATATACGGGCGATACCACGGATGACTACGCATCAAATCTGAGTAAACAGTCCGGTAAACAGGCAATTAAAGAGATCGTCCTACCACCACTGATACTTTTGTTGTTTAATTAGCTCTTTTGGGGGTTTTAGCATTAGTTATACAGACAGTTTTCGCCTCCGACAGGTCGATATATGACCTAATTAATCTGCTGATAAATATTTCTAGAAACACTCATTAAACCACAGAATTAATACTTCTCCGCTGATAATTAAATACAATTGAAGCACAAATATTTACCTCTTTTACTATACCTACACAAATATATATAATATATAAAACTGCCCCCACCCCACCTCTATGCTACAGACAGACAAACAATCTGACTACAAAATAATGGTATTGAAAAAGTGAATCAGTGACCTATTTGAGGCATACCGGTGTCAACAATTACCAAGGTCAATCTAAATATCATTTAAAGATATATCACTACATTTCACAGAATAATAAGTAGATTTTGCTAAAATTCTTGACTTATATCAGTTTTGATATTCATTATAGGTATGCACAAAGTATACAACCATTAATTCGTTCGAATATTGAAAAACATGAATCTCACTTTCATAAATTTTCATCTATTTAGTAAGACACAATTTTGGTCTATCAGAGAGTTGGTATAAAACAAGGAAAAGGGAAAAATAGACTTAATCCCAAAACAACGGCAAGAATGAGGACGTACATTTTGAAAGATCTATTGATATTACTTTAATCCGAATAGAGTCGTCATAAGTTTTCTATTGGTAACTTAGAAATGATTATTTTGTTGTAGTGTTGTATTTCAAAATGATTAATATTCCCAGTGCCAAAAGGAGACAACATGGCTACTAGCAGATTGCCCGTATGCATTGAGGATTTCAAGAGCGAAGCTCGAAGGGTTTTAGCTAAAAAGGCATATGAATATTTTTCTCGTGGCGTAGGAGAAGAACAGACGTTAAGTGACAATGTGTTAGCATACAGTAGGCAAGTTAAGTTGTATAAAATAATATGTTACTACAATACTTTACTGTACAGTAATTGTAGTCCCAGCCGCGTATAATGGAGTGTGTGGTAGTTAGTGACTTGTACATTATTTCAAATCGCTTTGGACAGCTTACTGTACTACACACAAAATACTTACTGTGTCAATTGACTCGTTTTGCCTTATTTTACGTGAGTCATGTACAAATTGACTCAGTTATGATACTACGTGAATCATAATTGACTAAAAATGAAAAGTAATTTTTAAAAAAAATGTTATTTTTAGCTTGGCTGGAAGCCCAAATGGTCAAAAAATGTGTTTTTTGTAATTTTCTCAAAAAAATGTGATTTTTGGTCAAAAATCAACATCACCATCATGTTCCTTGTGAAAATTCCTTTCTGGAAATGTATACTTTTCTTAATTTTAAGCACCTTCTTTCAGATTGCAGCTCAGACCACGTCTGCTAAGAGATTTATCGCAGCGAGATATGACGACGACGATACTGGGGGAGCGTGTGGCCTTCCCTATCTTGATCTGCCCCACAAGTTTACACTGCATGGCACATCCTGATGGTGAACGTGCAACAGCAAAAGGCACGTATGGTAATACTAAAGGCTCGGGCACGCTCAAAAAATAAAGTGGTATACTCATACTCGTCAGACCATCCCAAAATTGCATTTCTAAATGGCGTAAGAACAGTGAAGATGGTGGTAATGACCGTTTGCTAACAATTTAATCAAAGAGTATTTCATAGTAAATTACGAGATACGGGCCATAATTGAAGCTGAGTAAAAAAAAAGTCCAATATCGTATTTCTAATTTCATCAGAAACGTTACCTTTGATGTGTATTCTATCATATGAATCAGGTTCCAACATCCAAAACATAAGACAAATGTTTCAAAAAGCGAGATAAAAATCCTTTCTCTGTTCAAGCTTTACCAGTACAGAAATTTTACATTCGAATTTCTCAGAACTATACCGTACTATTTACTATAGTTTTCTGACACAGCCAATTGGCTGTAACTTAGCAATCGAACATCAATTAACAAAAAGCAAGGTGTCATCTTAAAGCTTAAAATATAATCTTTCAGATGAGACAATTGAGACCAAACAATCAATTTTCATTAAGGAACCCTTACGGTACATGTACCTTTCGATATGGCAGGTAACATATATGGTCGTAACATCTATATTCTCTCTTTGTTTTGCATTAAAGCTGCTTCCTCACTCGGTACAGGAATGGCATTGAGCACATGGTCTACCACGAGCATGGAGGACGTAGCCCTAGCAGCACCTGAGGGCCTTAGATGGTTGCAGATGTTTAAGTTTAAGGACAGGAAACTACAAACAGACTTTGTGATCAGAGCAGAGAAATCCGGATATAAGGCATTGTTTCTGACACTCGACAAGCCTGTAGATTCAAAAGGTCCACAAAATCAGTTTGGAACTTTTGTACCCCCGTCAAACAGGTACGTATTGCCAGGCCCCTGACACTTTATCCCCATATACTTCATAGCTCATTTGATTACCATTTCTCAATAGTCGCTGGTTAACGTTTTTTGGCTGATCGCGTGATCAGTGGCTCCAGTTATAAAAACGAGGACGCATTATGTATAATCCTACTCAAATAGATCCTGACATCGCCCTTGATGCGTATTACTTTTAATTGGGTACAAGCTGTGCAACATTCTTCAAAATGCTTCTTCGTCTTTTGTTCATCCTTCATGTAAG
>JXSR01S009668.1:141263-160445 GCA_000969725.1 Ophiothrix spiculata
TCAACAGAAAAAATATATTCTATATTTAATGTCAAGTCTGTATTCTGTCTGAATTTTCAATCTTTAAAATGTCGCGCAGAACAAATTTTGACATTTTTTCGGTTCATTTTGCCATAGATAGCTTAGAAAATGGCGAAAAGATTGAAGTAAAGTGAATGAAAATAAAATTCAACATTTGAAAAGAAACATCATATTTTCAGCATATTGTCCATTAAATATTTATTTGTGAGTTCTGCAAATTTAATTTAGTCATTTTTTCAGTATTTGATGCTTTAGTTTCTTTGTAAAAAAATAAAACATGGAAAATCACTCCGTCGACATTTTCCGTAATTGAAACCGGAAGTGGTTTCATTATGACAAATATTGCCTAAAATATAGAATTAAACACCGCGAAAAACATTTCTAGATATTAACCTTCCAGGGCGGTGTAGATAATAAATGTCTGCTTTATACAACAGTGGACTGTCATTATAAGGAGAATAGAAAAAATCACTATATTTCTTGGAATTTGTCATTCATATTTTTGAAATAATTGTATTAAGTGTTTTAATTGGCTGATCTATGTAATTATTATATGTATTCTTTAAATTGTCTTTCAGGTTGCCGGACAGTTCGTGAAATAACACCAGATTTGATTCGAAGAAGACATACATACGTATCAAAATTATGATACCATAATGTATTATTTTTTGAACACGCTGTGTTTTTGGCATTAATTTTAACATTATGTTTGTATGTAGCTACAGTAATAGATTATCAGCACACAAATTAACAAAATAAAGCAGGACAAATGAACAATCAGTGGGTCACTACAGGGACAAATTTACCCATTTTAACAAGTTTGACTTGATTCACTTATTATTTTCTGTTTAAAAACGCACTGCATCATGGGATAATATCGACACAAATTCCACGGTGAATACAAGTTTCACATGTAATACGGTTAAAATGTAATACAGCATCTCAATAATGCCCATAACTGGATCTCCTTAATATTCTCTGCAACACGTCATCCTAAGAAGGGGTGGAGGTCTGTTATTTAAAATACACACAACAAGAAAATGATATAAAATGTTTTCCGATGTACATAGATTGCTCTAAAATGATTTAAAGTTAAGAGTATAGTATATGAATTTCTTTACAGTAAATTAATTCATTACCGTGAATGAATTATTTTTCACGAACTGGCATTATTCTATTCATTTCAAGTGCAAAAAAAGGATGTTAGTAATTATGAGCATAGTAAACGTCGTTTGTGTTTATTCACACACAAACTAAAGATAAGACAGGTCCGTATATTTGTGTGTTAAAAGCATTTGTGTAAAGAATTTATTATAATAAAGGCGTATGTATGACACATTGTCAAAGAATAAAACAAGGATATTTTACCGTGTTTGTGTACTTTTTAAGTCTGTCTTAGGTTGGAGTAACCAGGAACATTGTAAGGTTATTCTTGTTTAGACTGAGAGTATTATTAGTGCAGAGCATGTGTCACAAAAAGTTGAATCAAACGACCAGTTTGTTATGAAATTTTAAATTCTTGCATTAAGCTTTAATAAAAAACTATCTTGTTAATCTTTCGTAAGACTTTTATTTGGCCCAAATGATTCTCAAATGAATGATAGTAGTACGTTATATAAAAAAACCTGACAGTTCGCAAAGGCTGAGATAATGTCTCAGATCAAGTTAGTCGCATAGAGATATTAACAATACTAAACAACACAATGCTATATGGTTTCTGTATTTTATTTATTGGAGGAAAGGCGCTGTTTTTTCTAATTTTATAAAATAAACCTTTCTGGTTAATTTTACTACTTTGCTATAAACTTGTACCACCTATTAAGACGTACTTAAAGAGAAAAAATGAGCTTCAAATCATAGCTTAGTGTCCAGACTGAAATGTTGGATTTAAATATAACAAAAAACTCAACAGTCTGAATAAGCCGATTTATCCGGAACGATGTAGCATGAAAGTATATAGTTCAACATATTCTATAAAGAAAGCTATATAACCAGTTGCAAAACAAACTTGGTTACAGACATTCTTCAGTCATTAGCAACACTAAGAATCAAGTTCAAATACAAAGTGAACTCTACAATAACAATGAAATCTTAACAACGTCACGCAGCAAACAATGCAGTTGATTTGTTCTTTTTCTATTCTATTCGGCAAGTGTTTAACGGGTCAAATTAAATCTAGTCACTGTGACTAAATGAATAGTGCGAACGGCAGCTTTTGTGTTATTATGAAATTTTAATAAAGTTATTCAGCTAAATATAAATTTTAATGGAAAAACACAATAGCGGCTCTGAAAAATCCAACGAACCTCACATTTTCAGGATAATACATTTTTGTGAGTATTTTTGACAGACAATCTGTGTTGATACGACACGTTTTAAGGAGACATACGGTATTTTCCAGAAAGTGTTAGTTTCTCTACTTTCATCATGGATATGGAATGGATGGACGAAGATACATACAAAGAAGTAAGTTTGCTGGAATAATTTCAGTGTATTTGCTTTATTTTATGGGATAATTTAAATTGCAGCATGAACTTCCGTTATTGTACGAGTATAGTGTATAGTATTTTTATTTTTATGATTGAATGCATTGAATACATGTGCATGTATATAGCGTGTTAATGGCCCGGTTAATGTTAGTGATGTTCAAACTAATTTCAATACAATCTGTTACATTATAATTACTTACTTAATTAACGTTATTACGCCTTTGTAATAAAAGAAAAATAAGCATATTTTAGCCTTAAATTACATACTTATTTGTATATTACATGTGCATGTAAAGTACAGTTAACTAGTTAGCCAAAAAAAAAAAAGATATCCTGATCGACCGACCGAACTTTTAGAACTCATCTATGGACATGCCATAAAACTTAAAAAAAAACACGAACTAGCTGTGCAGTAGAACTCTTCTAAACATTTTGAATGCAATTTCTAAGGTTCTGTCGAGACTGTTTTGTAACGACATATAATAACAATAATTTGTTGTCGACGTCGACATTAAGTTGATATCAAAGAGTTTGTTTTTGCGGGAAAGCGATGATTGTTTGGATAAGCTTAATGACATGTAGACTTGTGTGCTTGTTCTTTCTGCGTACGATAATATGGATGTTATAAAGTTGATAGATTGTAACTTTGTTGTGAACCATCAAAATAACTTTATACGTTTGAAAATAATGAACAAGTAATAAATATTAAATTATTTATGCAACAGTTTAATGTCGACATGTCGAAATATGTCGACATGTCGAGATATGTCGACATAAGGCATTTCGACAGAAACCTTAGCAATTTCCCTTCTTCCTTGATCTTTGCAGTGGGCTTCAAGTGTACGCCATAAAGATAGATTTGAGGTGAGGACACGTCATGGACGCAGCTACTTCTGCCTCACGTTTATCATGACAATGCTGATAGTGTTCATTGTTCTATTTATAGCTGCATCCGGGGTCTTTTATTGGTATCTGTTCGAATATCGAGGTAAGGTTTATATAGACCATATCTATAATTGACATACTCCCGCCGTTGATGGGGTAAATCCACAGAATCGGGCGGGGAATCAAGACTTGGCACGAGGCCAAGTATGATGAATACCCTACTTGATCTCGCTCTGAGTTCCGTTCCCCGTCCGATTCTGTGGATTTACACCATCACCGGCGGGAGTATGTCAATTATAGATATTGTCTATACCTTAACGTTTTCTACTTCTACAAAGTTGCAATTTTTTCGAACCGATGAACTTGTAATTTTGTAAAAAGTAAAGGCCTACTTTAGATCTGTCATACAGAAATACAATATTCAGACAAATATAGATACATAAATGTGATGGCTCACCCCGAAAGGGGGGATTTTGCAGATATATCGATTTTGATTTTACCATTTCATCTGTTACAACATTTTCTAAGCTTTAAATGACATCTTACTTGTTGAAATTGATCAAAGTGATCAAATTTTACAACAGAAAATCTGCTCGAAATTCTTATTATTTTTTGATTTTTTGCTGCCCATTTTCACCTGTTTCTTGAAAAATGTTCAGTCGAAAAGTCCCTTTTCGGGATGAGTCATCACAAATGTTGTCCAGTATTGCTCCATTTTAGAATCGGGCAACAATAGTCTAGATCAGACAAGATTGACAATTATGTGTAAATTAACGTCCTTATTACCACTGATCTCAATGTATAGCATAATCACAATAAACATAATTTACCCACGTAAATCGTTCACTAAGTCAGTTCATGTTTCGTAAATTATCACATTAAGAGGTAAGGATTTTAGTTTATAAAAAATGACAAAATTGTAATAAACAAAATTCATCTTTCTGGGGAAAAAACCCTGTCAATTTATAGGCTAATGTCCCGTACGAGGGAAATCGAAAGCAAAGTAGCCAGGGCTTTTTTGCTTTTGCTTTCGCTTGTTGTTACTCATCAAAAACTCTCAAGTGGGATTGTCTGTAGTTGTTGACTCCATGTATAGTATCAGTAATGAGTGAAATATTTTTACAAACTTCCGAAATTTACGATACATTTCACTTAGGCTAATGTGTGCTTTCAAGGAGCAAAGACAGCGGCCATTATGTTTTAAATAAAAAAAAAATCTAAGCATGAAAGATAACCAGAACACTATCTATTTTTCTGATCATTAACTTACTTTTTTATAAGTATTTTGAAGATACAGGAAATTCAAGTTCTTTAGAAAATTAGCATATTCTGATTTTGTAGAGTATTTCAGACCGTTAGTTTGAAACATCTTTATAGTCAGAGTTGTATTGCTTTCCTTTGTACTTTGTTCTTTCTACAGATTATGAACCTTCTTCGATAAACTTTATAGGTAAGATCTTAATTTATTTATGGTCTTTTTGAATTTTAGTTGACTTCTTGTTTTGGACACATATTATTCAATTACTGGAAGTTGCAGTTTTTAACTGTAGTCTCCTAAAATGTTTGCTTTCCACCATAAAATCGTTTGCAACTAATAAAGTAAAATCAGTCCGTATTTTTATTGGTTTATGTTAACAAACTGCAAAATAATAATAACAGGGATTTATCTTTTGGTCTATTATAAGATATTCCAAAATATATTGGCTTAATACTGCTAACTTTAATTTGCTTAATTTTGGTTCAAGAGTAGCAAATGTACATAAATGCCATATTTGCTTTGAACCATTGGCTCAAAGCATCCTTTGCAATGAGGAATTAAAAAAATTATGACTTGTTGACAACTAATAAGGTCATACGTCCATACACATTTGCCCATTTAGAGAAATTTGCTGTAAAACACTCAAAAACCCACGATACCACCCTATTGGTATACCAAATTTGATAGAAAAGTGTATTGATTGATTGTGATGACTCAACCCGAAAGGAAGGAAAGGGTCCCAACAGAATCTCAGTGTACATCCTGAAAATGTTGCCTTCTCAAACAGTCCATCAGATTAACAAGCATTTCTTGTCTGTCTATTTTATTATCTCGTCCGTCCTGTCTTGTCTTGTCTTCCATGTTCTGTACTATAGTTTTGTGCCG
Organism: Ophiothrix spiculata; assembly: GCA_000969725.1. NCBI lineage: Eukaryota > Metazoa > Echinodermata > Ophiuroidea > Amphilepidida > Ophiotrichidae > Ophiothrix > Ophiothrix spiculata. Next base: position 146,802 of record JXSR01S009668.1, read on the forward strand.
TAATGTCCTTGTCATCCAATTTCCCTTTACAATTTTTTTCTTAAGGTGGGGCCAGACTAAAAGCTCTTAGGAGTTTATTGGCCTCCCCACCATGTTTCAATTTATTATTTGCATAGCCTACATATTCAATTCTCATTCTCAGCTACTAGTGCATTCAAATTATTATAATAGTATGTAGATCAAATTGATATTGTATAATAATATTTTCATTTCATATTCTACTTAATTTGTTTTATATCATTTGTATAAGATTTAGCTGATAAGTTAAAAAATTGTTTTTATAATTTTCATGTATTATTGAGAATTGTTTTATGATTATATGATTGTAACTTGTGAAACGTGGAAATAAGCTTGAACTTGAACTTGAACTTGAAGGACGTTGCAACAGAACAATTTTCAAGAAAATGATGAAAATAGGGAGGAAAAAATCAAAAGAATAATAAAAATTTCCAGCACATTTTCTGTTGTAAAATTTGATCACCTTGATCAATTTCAACAAGTAAGGTGTCATTTTAAAGCTAAAAAATGTTGTAACAGATGAGATAAAATCAAAATTGACATTATCTGCAAAGTCACCCCTTTCGTGGTGAGCCATCACATATACTATAGCAAATACCTAACAATGTCTAATAAAATCAACTATAATGTCAAATAAGACACTATGATTGGGATATAGTCATGGAAATGTTTTAGTGATGGTAAAGCATTCTAAAAGATTTTAATTGTATGCATTTATATTTTGTAAGTATGTTTTATAGAAGGGAGCTATTGGAGTTTGGGTTTTCTTGTAATGGCGTATTCAACTGATCAATTAATTTCCTTTTCTTTTTTTTTCAGAAATACCGATAACAATCGAAATCGACAAGGAATATTTGACTGGATTTGACGATAACAGCTCTCCAGAATATCAAAATTTTACTGACAGATTCGTAATTGAGGTAACGTATTTGTCTACACTGTTAAAACACTTGTCTCTTTAAAAAACGTTGTTTAAAGTGTTATTGTTTTAAGTTTTAAACAGCATTGTTCAGTTTGTTATTAATTTTGATCAATTAATCATCGCTCAACCTTGTTTTAAAATGTTTTAAAAATATTTTACACAATTTCGTTTAAAAATTCAATACCTGATGTTCATAAATAATGATAATCATTGCAATGAAATAATCTTGTTTTTTTTTTTTTTTATGTTTCTGATATTGATGCACCACACTTTATCGAGAACTGTTTAACACTTAAGTGGTCAAGGTCCTCCACACGCCCGTTAGTGGTCAAGGGGGGTCCATATGGACCCGACACCGAAAGAGCGCTTTCGGGAAGAAATTTTACGTTGAAACTCTGGTCAGAGGTAAAGTATTTCAAAAAAACTAAAACGAAGAAAAAAAAATCAAAAACCGGACATACTGTTTCGAAATGGCGGCCAAAACAAAATTTGCCGTGTCGCGTCAAAATTTTCCCGCCAAAATAGCTCACTTTCCAATGGAATTTTTCAATAAAATTTGACTCATATTTACAAGATGTAAGTACAAATACATTCCTGAAATAAAATTTGAAAAAAAGTTGTTCTGTTACGATTTTATGAGCAAAACAAATTTGAAGAGCGCCTTCGAAAATGCTTATTTATGCTAATTAGCATGGGAAGGGGCGGGTCGATTTAATTTTTTTTGCCACCAGGTAAAAGGTATGGTAAAGTTAGACAAATACATGAAGGGACGATGAAAAATTACTACGCTTTTTTGCGCTGACGTGCAAATACCTAATATTGGGTCCATATGGACCCCCCCCCACCTTGACCACTTAAGTGTTAAAAATAACGTGTGTTAGTGCTTACGCAGTAACGTCTCATTCTGCTTTTATCTTTTAAAGCTGGACAAGGAGTTATCCAATTCGAGTCTTGGTGGAATTTATATCTACACTTATATTATATCCTTACGGTATGTCATTCTTGTTAATAATTTGTCAATGTTTTTGTTTAGATTTTTATGGGGTTTTTTTTCTTCATGTAATCACACATAAAATAGATATGTTAAATGCGATTTACACGCTTTACTTAACCTGAGACAACACATAGTTTAAATATATATATTTCAATAAAGGTATCTCTAACTTCGCTTTGTTGATATATGCAACACTATCGTAACCATATATTAAATATCTATTGCAAGTGATCAACGTTTTGTCCATATTTGACATTTTGCAATAGCCAGCCATTTATAATTCGCAATCATTATTTATTTTGAAAATATTAACAAGTTTACGTTTCAGACTGTGCATCCTCTTGGAAAAACAATAAAATAATGACATCAAAACAGTAAAACAGTAGTATCCTACCAAGGTATTAACTTTGCCAACTATTGTCGATAACGACAACTCGTGCCGAATTTTGTCGACGCGTGCCGATTACTGCCGATAACGGCAAGGTATTGCCGTTTTTTTGCTTATCACATACGGCAAAATACAAACGTTTTAAATGTCTTCTTCTTTAATTCATGCCTTATCTTAAGTGCTTATATCTCGTCGTGTGAGTGCAAGAGAGTCGTAAATTTGCGTTGCACACTGTATAATCTCAAATCTTGGGTCAGTGGTTCTTGAAATGGTTCTTCAGGTGACATCGTCACCTGAATAAACAACCATTTTTAGAACCATTAACATAAGACAAGGAATTTTTGAGGGATTTGTCACATTCTTGTGACAAAGTATAAAATAAATATAACATAGGGCAGCCATTGCAGATTCGACTTTTTTGCACTCACATTACCATTTCTAATTCAGACCCGGTAGTGTGATAGTAGATAGCTCCTCCCTATTCGAAAACAAACCTCTGCATAACAACACCTCTACTTTACAAGAAAGATTAGACAATTTGAGGAATGCTGTGGAGACGATCATGAACGAGACAACATCGGATGGACACTTGGGGGACTCTTTGCCAGTGGTCCCTAATTCAACCATTGTTGTTGGCAATCGTAAGTTTTAATTCAAGCGTAATTATTTGTATAAACTAAAAAGGCACAATTTTTCTAACAACACAATACAACATAAAACAACAATACAATATAATTCAATACAATATCATGCAAAAAACACAATCGCTAAAATTCATTGCAAAGCAATACAACACAAAAGATTCCAATACAATACAATACTATTAGTAGACACTTCAGGTGATTTTTAAATTATGAATCAAATTGCTTCAAATGAATTTTAAATGAAAGCAGGTGATCTAAAAAATCCAAACCCGTTTGAATTTTTCAAATCCGACCTTCCGTTGCAAAGTTATGAAGGTTTTTGTATCGTTAATTAAACTAATTTTGGAGAACGCAGGATAGGGGATAAATGTTTTAGTTTCTTTATTTTCGCCAAGCAAGGTCACGGCACCAATCCAGTTACACCTCTAGTCAATACACAGAGTAATTTGGTCAATATTTTAATTGTCTGAATGGATATTACACACACAACAGGTGTTATTTTGCAGCTTTTTGCGCCCACACATGCGCGGGATATTTAAAGATGATTAGTTCCGCATGATAAAGAGCTGATCAAAATTACTTTAGGCGGAAGAACAGGCGCAGAAATAACACCCAAACAATCATTATTGTTGCCGCTTGTTTTTTATTTACATGTGATTTAACAGATATATTAAAAAAATCTTGAGTGTGCATGGATGTCCACATAACTTGTAGACATCTGAAATTCTCTTTTCTTCACTTCCAAAAAAATTGGCAAACTTTTGAAAAATCAATAACTCTGCAACCACAAATCAGAATTTTTGAGTACAAATAGGTGGCTGTGCATGGACAAATCATCTTCCTGATAACATATTCTTAAATAAAAATTGGTCTATCATATTGCGCGGAACTCAGAAAAACATCTGATAACGTATCTAGAAACACTTTATTTCAGTATCAAAACAAAACTATCAAGCCCACTTAAAGTCATGCCTGCTTGAATATGAGCTACGCGTCAACGTGTCTGTAGGTCAGCGGTGTGAAAAATCAACGTTCTCCTGCCAAGTAATGGGTAAATGAAGTATCTAATACTATTAGTTATCCCCTGTTTGTTCATGCAATACGAGAAAATATAAATGGTTTTGGTTCGTATCACACGAGGCTGAAAGCCGAGTGTGATACGAACCCAAACCATTAATATTCTTCGTATTGCATAAGATCAAACAGGGGATAACGAATTTATCATTCAGTTCACATGAGTAGAAACAAAAAAATTGAAAATAGGCCTATTACTTAAGCTTACTTGATGTTTCTGGCATTGAAACTCCTTCGAGTGTATTTCGGATACCGAAATTGGGCTTGGCTATCGTCACATCTCATGCAAATATTCAAGAAACGCACGGATTGCTTTCATATTAGAGCGTTAACTTTGGTATTTATTTGAACAGATTCATGCTTCTATCTCTGTATTTCTTCACGAGAATACAGTCCAAAACGCCCGGTGTTTTGGGCTCACTTGTTTGATGACAATCGATTCCATTTGCAACTGTACCGTAGTAAATTTCTGATTTCGCTGGAGCACCGGTATCTTGATCCGTCTCTTACACAGACAACATAAAATACGCATAGTTCATATTGCGTAGTTATTTAACGGTGCGCGCAAATTAATTATTGTAACAGAGCTGTGTAATACGAAAATTTCATATTACCCTTCTGGCAAATTTAACAGAGTAATACGAAAATATCTTTCATGGCTTGAAAATGGCAATTGACCAATTATATTACAGTATTTATATCTACTGAATGATAAAATACAATACATTGCATAAGATACTAAAATACAAAACATCACAATACAACACATTTCAATGCTACACTGTTAGAACGTTGGGCAAATAATTTACCCAACGTTGGTTCAACTATGAACAACCAAACTTCTGGGTAAATAATTACCAACGTTGCGTACAATGTTGGCTAATTACCTAACTGTTGGGTAAAAGTTTGTGCTAATTTCCCAAATATTGGGTAAAATTTCACCAACAGTTGGTTAATATTATTTACCCAACAAATGGGTTGTTCATAGTTTACCCAACGCTAAATAATTGCCCAACAGTGTAACAGTGTTATTAAAAAACAAAACAATGCAACATACATGTAATACAGCATAATGTTTATAAGACAAATTGATTCTCGGTTGTGTATTCACTGAAAATAGTTGTTTATTTCCCATACTGCATTGCGAAGTTTGCTGTACATGGGACTTTGTAATCAATCAATTTAAAATCGTTTAAAGTTAATTTACCCTTTAACTCCTGACCTCGGTATTGTTTTGTTTATTTGTTTGTTTTCGGTTAAATTGTACTAAATTTTGAATCTCCTCATTTTCTGCCCATTTCAGCCATCTTAATCGATGAACTACCAGAATTCATGCAAACTGAACTTACGCCTACACAAATTGTTGAAACCACACAACGTGTTCACACTACATCTACAACACGGATGGCATCCCCCAATACCACGGATTACACTGAGAACACTACAATGGCACTGTCATCTACAGAATCACCTAACCACTCAGGTAACTTAAATATTATCAAGTTATCACAAAGCTTTTTTGCCGGAAAAAAGTTCGGGTTGTGTAAGAAATATATTCATATATTCGCAGACTATTTCATGCAATGCTTTGGAAATTGAGTGTTTGTTTGTTTCTTAAGTTGTTTGTGTGTTTTTTGAGGGGAAATAGTATTGATATTTTAATCCATGTGGATAGTTTGGAACTGTTCCAAATACAATTAACTTCTCAGCGAAAAGTCAAAAACGTAAATATAACTGCCAAGAAAGAATTGGCAAAAAACATTGGCTACCTCAGTTGGAAAGAAGCATATATGTGATGACTCATACCGAAAAAGGGGACTTTACGACGATCTGCAAACTGAGATATCAGGCTTTGAAGTTGAGAAGTTGTAAAATTTTCGACTGAGGGTGGATTTGGGATTTTGTGATATTATGAATCTTCAAAGTCTAAAAAATCTTCCCACCAAGCCGTTTTCTTTAAAATTGCGAAACAGATGATTTTTAGACAATTTTCTAACACCATGTCAAGCTCGTTTTCGCAATTTTGTGCTCGGAAGAAAAAACATCCATATTAATTAAAAATATGCCTAATTTGCCATATTTTGGTAACAAAATTAAAGATATGTATGTTGACAATGTCTGTGTCAAATTTGATGATGATTGAGTGCTCGTAAGTACCTGTTGCTAAGGAGATTTTGTGTATATTTGAATAGTAATCAATAGATTTCATGCTCTCACAATTCCAAACTTTAAAACCTGTTTTCTCCAATTGCTATTTTTGAAAAGGGATCAACACGCTCTTACTAAAATAGCCATATCTTCGGAACGGGTTGTGGTATCGAAATGTTTGAGGTACCAAATTACTTGTAAAACTCTAAGCTTTCTCATGATGCCAAAAACTCAATTTTGATGTCGGTGTGTGTCATCACATATGGCATTATGGTTATAATCGTATCTGGAATTATATAGTAACTCTTGCATTCTGTAACAAAGAGATCACAACCAACCATTATTGTCTTTTTTCCAGATCCTCTTAAAACTGGGATATGTGGTAGCACGATGCCTTCATTGCGGATTTTCGGAGGCCAGGAATCACCATTAGGTTCGATGCCGTGGATTGGCTCCGTTCGTACATCATCCGGAGCACATTATTGCGGTGCCACTTTGATTTCTGACCGATGGGCGATTACTGCTGCCCATTGCATGTAAGTCATCTTTTAGTGATACTTCTCACCGTTCATAAAAATTTTAAGTAAGTGTACGTCAACATTATTACAAATGTTCAAATTCATTACGTAATAAAGACGTCATAAAGTACTGCCGAGTTGAAAATTCCAACATATACTACTATGCTTAGATGCAGCGAAAACAGGTGGAAGTTTAAAATTTCATCAAAAGGTGGTAAATATTGAAATTTGATGGGTCTTTATGTTTATGAAGTAAGAAATAAAACGGTAATTCCAACATATTCTGAAAGTTTAAGTTCCTTATCATTTAAATATTTTTTTTTTTCAAAATGGCGATTGAAACATTTTGTAGCTTGTATCCATGCATGTCATTTGAAAGCTTACCTTACCCCCTCCCTTATTTTTGGGGTCCCAAATTTTTGTCCAGCAAAGTGAGTGCAAAGAATGTCTGGAGGATTAGTTAGATGCTCAGGGCCGGATGATACTGCATTCGAATGCAGTATAAAAGTTTGTTAGGGATGAATGGGTTGCAACAACCGGGGCAACAACGCGCCCCTTTGGGGGTCCTAGGTTTTAAGTATAGTGCAAACTGGAGTTATGCAATCTGTTATATGTAATAAGCTTATTAGACCCGGTAGTGTGATTGTAAACTTAGTTTTAAATTTCGTTTTTCAAATTTGATTTACTGCTTCATGGTTTTCTTTGTATATACACCATTATTATATTGATCATGCAATATTTTGTTTTGCCGAAATGTTACCATCTTCACTATTTAATTTCGACAGAATTCACGCTGATCATCTCACATTTGGAAGTACGTCACTTGATAATCCATCAGACTTTACAGAAACAGTCCCGATTTCAGCCATATTTGTACATCCGGGATACAACTTGACCAGCAAACTCCCGGATGGAGCTCTTATACGACTGTCAAGATCCGTCAAGATTTCTGCAGCAGTACGACCAGCGTGCCTTGGATACGTCATTGGTGATGTGGAAGAGGCGGATGTGTACACTGATTGCAAGGCAGTTGGCTGGGGAACATCCAACGAATTAGGTACTGTATGACTGGGTAGCGGTAAAAGAAGATATCAGGACCTTCCCATTATGCCTTGCTTTAATCGGGATTTTTTTGTTTGAAACAGGTTATCATAAATGGTGTAAGTGGTGAAACAAAGCACAGCTAACAGACCTCATCCCATTTACGCACATCAGATACGTTTTATCACTATCACAATTCATGACAACTTGTTCAAGGTTCTAATATATTCTTTTGGTAGCGATGGTGATGTATCCCTGTAAAGTGTTGACGGTATTTATACATATCAATGAAATGCAATATGATATACTTTGGAACATTTGTCATACATCATGACTTGATGATAACCTAGCATAAGTTATCAAATCTAATGAAATACTCTTAGTTAACTCATTGATGGCAAGTGTACATTATTTTAGGTTTAAATCTGTTTCCTTTATTTGTTTTAATGTATTTTTTTCATTTTATATTGTTTAATTCAATTTAATTAAATACCAATTTAATTTAATTGTCATCTTATTCTACTTCATTTTATTTAATATATAGGTGGTCTGAGTCCTGTTCTGAATCAAGTGGATATGCCTCTTATACACCAGTCTGATTGTACAGCAAGAACTTCTAATAGTTCTGCAATGCAGTGGACTATTTGTGCAGGAAATGCTCCAGGTGTAGACACATGCACAGTGCGTATATTTCTTGAAAAATTGAAATATAACCATTGATATAAAACTACACAGTAATTTTGCTACTGTCAGCCTTTTTACTTTTCGTGTTATACTTTAGGTTAAGTAATAAGGATTAGATCATTGATAATACCTCTACTTAGAACAAAGCACAACGGCAAATGTTTATAGAAATAGGACGAACCGTTTCAAAATGCACCACCCCATTATTATTTATTTTTTTAAATTGTACTTAATGGATAAAATAACAAATTTTTGAACATATTGTATTGTTTTGTAAGTAAAACTGTATTCTTCTGTAGTTACAACTATTGCATTGTTCGAAACAAAAGTTCCGACAAATCTATTTGGTACCGTGTTTTTTACCAAACAAATGTAATAGCACAAGCATTACATGATCGACCATTTTTTTTTTAATTTTATAGCTTGTTTTATACCAAGAATATTACCTTGCATACTAATGTTTCCCTTAGAACTCCCCACTTAAAAATCTTAAAATAATAATTTGTGCATAATGAGATTGATTTGAATTTAATCAGTACTGGATTTAATGTTATTTGAAGTTCTAGAGTGATGCTGCTTTCTTTTTCCTGATAGAAGGTAGCTTATACATTTTCTTCGCTTTCTTTATTTTCATAACTCAACGTCCATGTATCTGGCGTTCCGCAGGGTGACAATGGCGGCCCATTGGTATGCCGTGGAGAGAATAGCCTGTGGCATATTGTAGGCGTAACGACCAGGTCATCTGCATGCATGTCTGCTGAAATTGATGTCTATACTCGAGTCTCAGCATTGAGTAACTTTATTATAGACACCGTTGAACGTGTAGAAGGTACTTTTCTAAGCTATTATTGAAATAAGTTGAAAAATAAGCACTGTGCGTTCCTGTGTGCATTCACACAACTGGAAAAACATTAGGAACAACAGTGAGACTTTTAATGGTAACAAAAACTATGTTAAAAATTTTAAAGTTTAAGAGTTATTTATTTATTTTTTATTTATTTATGCTGACCAGGAAACCGTTCACTTTACTAAAAAGATGAGTCCTGGGTAGGTCTCGAGACTTGTAATGTAGGGTATAAAAATGGCCTGGTACTATAGGGTATCAAATTTGTTTTTTAAATCTCTCAAGAAGGTCTCAAACTGAGAAATAATTAATATCAATGTTACCTTAGATTAGCTTAGGTTTACCTACTCCTACCTTTAATATGATCATTATGACAATATACCTTTCCCTATTTTTCAGATTGTATTGGTTCACCTCTTGAAGCGGATTGCCTGACAGAATGCATGAGAGGTTTAGATTGTGGTACGTAGAAATCATTAACAATTTGTAAAGCATATTTAATACATTTTCAAATACATGTGTAATTTTGGTTATGATGTTGACATGTCAATATTCTAATTTTAGTATAAGCTTAGGACAATAACACAACGATGAATATCGTGAACACTATTTTCATACCAAAATTAAGAATACCGTATTATTTTTTACCAACTGGTTGTAAACGATAACAACTCGTGCTAAGCATCAGTCTCCCCGAATGATATGATATGTGATGGCTCACCCCGAAAGGAGGACTTTGCAGATGATTTATATGTTAAAATAGTGGAAATTCATACGTAGTGGTAGAAACTAGAAATAATGATGAATCAAACTTCTGCAGTGCACTACAGATTATAACGTAGCTCAGTAGTACTTTCAGATGCACTGCATCCGTCGTCAGCTGATGTTCTGCTGTATTTTTCTTGTTGTTAGTGAGTGACGTCAGAGATGGATAATGACGTCACCGGAACTTGAGTTCAATTAGCCATTACTCATGTGAAGAAAGCCCTTAAGAACTGCGGCTACGGAGAATGGACTTTTTCTTAGAGCACAACCCAAGAATAAAGAACCTACTGCACCCACTGAGGCTGACACTGAAAAGAAATCCTTCAGTGTCACTATTCCTTTTGTTGAAGGTGTCTCAGAAAAAGTGAGACGAGCTTTTAATACGGCTGGTGTCGACTCCACCTTCAAACCTTATCAAACTCTCAGACAAACTCTTGTATCACCCAAGGACAAGACAGACACTGAAAATCAATCTGGTGTGGTCTACAAGCTAAATTGTAAAAACTGTGATGTAGGATGAATCAGGCCGAAAATTAGGAAAGCGACTCTCTGAACACAAGTCCAGCGCTGCAAGTTCTAAGTCAGCAGTAAGGGAACATGTAGTCAGGAGTGGTGGCCACGAAATAGATTGGACCGGAGTTAAAGTGCTCGAGAGGGAACCCAAAGAATTCTCTCGACGAGTACTAGAAGCCATACAAATTAAAAACCAATGGACCAAACCTGAACAGAGACAAAGGCCTGGACTTAGACCCCGTCTGGGATACCTTGCTCCAAAAGAGGGGCGGGGCTAATTGAACTCAAGTTCCGGTGACGTAATTATCCATCTCTGACGTCACTCACTAACAACAAGAAAAATACAGCAGAACATCAGCTGACGACGGATGCAGTGCATCTGAAAGTACTACTGAGGTACGTTTATAATATGTAGTGCAGAAGTTTGATTCATCATTATATCTGATTTCTATTTTGTTTTTCATTTCTTCTGTTGCAGCATTTTCTACGCTAAAAATGACACCTTACTTGTTGAAATTGATCAAGGTGATAAATTTTTACAACAGAAAATCTGCTGGAAATTCTTATCATTTTCTTTATTTTTTGCGACCTATTTTCACCTGTTTCTTGAAAAGTGTTCTGTCGTAAAGTCCCCTTTTTCAGGTTGAGTCATCACATATAAACTTAAAAAGTACACCTAATTTCGTTTGACGTAGGCCTAGCTTTTGAGAACTGACAAGCACACAAAAGGCTCACAACCGCACAAATAACTTTTTAAACTTTTAATGCTTGTATTTCAGATAACCAATGCAATGAGGAGGAAGTTCAGTGTTATATAGGCAACTGTGTTAATATTTCCAAGGCATGTGATGGGGTAGCCGATTGCATCGATGCAAGTGACGAAGGCTCCTTACAAAGTTGCAAAAGCGAAGGTAATACCATGTCACTTTTAATTGAGGTGATATTGTAGTGCAGTATATAGGGTCAATTTATAGTTATGGTTCTTTTTGAGCTACAACATAGTTTGTGCAATAAGTCTTTGTTATCTTTAATCTGATATAATTCCAATGTATCTTTTAATCAATAACGGATGTAGATGCAGGAAAAAGGGTTCAAAAGATCCTTTTTGTCCCGTGGGGAGCAACATTTTATCTAAAGATTAGTTTACTTTAGAGCTTTTCATGAATTTCATGGGGCTAATTATATTCTTCAAGGTGATATATTTGAAGTTATAGTCCTTTCATATCTGGGCTTGGATATTAGATAAACATGTTTCTAAACAGCTTTCGAACGATTTATTAGTTAATAGTTCAATTTATACGGGAATTTATATTTCTTCTTCAGGATGTGGAGGACACATAACCATAGAACCCAGCTTTAATCCGGCAACAATACAATCACCAGGATTCCCAAGCACGTACAAAAGTCTTCAACGTTGCCAATGGAGCATTACTACAACAGTCGGTAACAGAGTCAGGTTAAAGTTCATCGAATTCAATCTTGAGCAGAATTATGACGTATTGCAGATCAGTGATTCTAGTAATACCGTGGTTTTGTCTTTGTCTGGGGAGACAATCCCGCTGGATGTTATTTCAAGAGAGGAAACGGTTACTTTGACGTTTGAGTCCGATTATGCTTTGGAACGTGGTGGATTTCAACTTGAGGCAACGACAGTCAGCGAAAATGAAATTGGTACGTATGTCCTAACTAGTGGACGTTGTTTTCAAAAGAATCAGAAGAAGTTTATAACAAATGAATATTTAAATTTTGTAACAAACATGAATGACACTTTCACAATAAAATCATGTTATATGGCAGCTAAGGTGAGACATCACTAGACTTCCTCAAAGGATTGAGAACTTCTCACCGACTAAATTTTGTGATAAATGGGCAATAATCTATCTAGCTCAAATAGTTTTACATATGCAATCTTATTCAAAGTCCAAATACAATTTCGAATTTCTTAATGAATGTCAGGGACCAAATTATGTCACATTTCTGGATGGGTATTTCTAAATAGAATTTAAGGACAAGAAGTTTAATAACTAGATATTTGAACTAATCCAAGATCTAGGTGGAACACCATCTTTACATATTCCTATAAACAGAATCATTCTAAAATGAAAAGAGTAAACAGTCACTGTTGCTTGGTGTGAATTTTGTTTCACTCAAAAAGAGCGACATCTTGATTCGCTTTTTTATTTTAGAGTTATACTTTACTCTTGGTTAGAGTTAGAATTGCAACTTTTTAAGGCAAACAAAATTCACTCCAAGAAAGTGTGACCGTTCACTCTTTTCATTTTAGAGTGAAGAAAAGTAATATGTAAATATTGTTCATTCACTAAACAAGGTAAAGAACTTTAAACAAATCGAATCATGTACATTCATAGACCTTCAATTTTATATTACCGACACAGGTACTCTCAACACTTGCTCCGATGGACTACAAATTGTTCCCGACCCTCAGATGAGGGATATTATGTGCAATGCTGTGTCAGAGTGTTCCGACCATGCTTATGAAATACCATGCGGTAAGAATGCTTTGTTTTTACTATCGCACTACTGCGCCATTGTTATCTGTCTTCTTCTAAGGCTGTACTTGCACTTACTTGCACTTAATCCCTCTTTCCTCCCTCTGAGTCACTAGGAGTCTTCGGAGATAGCAACCGTTTCACCAGATGAAGCCATGTTCTACGATGTTCTGTGATCCTTTGCTTTACAGACAGATTCAAGTTCGTGGCAGCTCTCTCTGATGTTGTCAAGCCATATCTTGGATGGTCTGCCTCTTGGTCTAAAGCCCTCCATTTTACTTTCTAGAGCTAATTTTGGTAACCTGATGTATTGCATTCGAACTATATGTGAAAAGTAAAGGATTTGTTTATGATGGATCTTCTGGGCTATTATATGGAGATCTCACTGTTGGTTAAGGCTTTGATGGTCACATTTTTGAGCCTATCTCTACGAGAGACACCCATGATCCGTTCTAAGGCTGTATATTTGTAAAATGTCTAAGGAAAGCAGATTATTTGAATCAAATTCTCGATTTGCTTGATTTTGCGATCAATTGAATGAGTAGGTATCATGCTCCTCATTTATCCAAATATACCAAAAT
>JXSR01S009669.1:29460-40115 GCA_000969725.1 Ophiothrix spiculata
CCACATTGACCCCCATTTTCAAACCTCTCACCGAATGACCCCTTTTAATTTTTCACAGGTTGCTCTCACTTAATGACCCCCATTTTCAACATGCTCTCTCACTGAATGACCCCCATTTGCCGAAGAAAACTCTCTCACTGAATGACCCTTGTTTCATAAATAAATTTTTCTCAAACGCTCTCACCAAAAGACCCCCTATTTTTTACTGTCCTCACCGAATGACCCCCTTTTTTGAAAACTCCTCACCGAAAGACCCCATTTTTTCTTTATTTAGCCTGTCACCGAAAGACCCCTCTTCTGAGGTCCGTGCCTCACACCCCCGTCACTTTCAAATTAAAGTACCCCCGTTGTTATACGCTGTCCTTTTTATTAGGTTGTGAAATTGTTTTTGATGCTGATTATTATAAGCAAATCAGATCTCTAGCAGTTGTGATAAAGTTGTTGTCTTGATGAAAAACATATAAATGCACCATAACAGAAATTTAGAGTAATGCAGTAACAAAACTGTAAAGCATACCTGTCAACATTTTCAAATTCTTATGCAGCAGACTACTGTAGTCACTTATATTTATGAGTAATGTTTACTGGCAACTGACATATGAGGCCTTAAAGGCACACCCCCAAAACTTTATGTAGCTATTGAAAACTGAAAATGGACAAAACGGGTCTCCAAAGCGAACATATGACTCACAAAAACGGTCTCATTTTCAGTCTCTTAACAAAATGTACCGTGTAATACACGCTTAACAGAACATCGCGGTAGATTTTTTTTCAATGAGGGAGATATCGGGAGTTTTTTTTAAAAAGTGGGAGATATAAGGCAACCCGATCGGGAGATCGGGAAGGCTGCCTAAAATCAGGAGACTCCCACCTAAATCAGGAGACTTGTCAGGTATGGTAAAGGGACAAGATCATAAAACCACATAATTTTAAGCTAAACTAATTTGATAGCAGAACCAGAATCCCAAATTTGTTTAAGTGTACCTGTAATAATAACCCCATCTGTACATATTTTAACCCATCCCAAGTGTTCCATTTTCAGTTTATTTTTTGTGCATCAGTATTTTTATTTCTGTTTTGCATTTTGCAGTGTTAATAGACAGTTCACTAGGTGTACTGCGTGACCCCCTAAGGTGTAAGTGATTTTTTTGTTTGAAATCTGTAGATTTAGTTACCCTTTACTCAATCATTTGTTGTTTCTTTTTGCATGAGTTTTAGATTGAAATCAATATAATTAACCTAATCATGTTTAGAGGATTCTGTTAATGCAGCTGATTGTAAATGCTTGGAGCTAACACAGCTTTGTTTCTAATAAAGCAGGTAAATATAGGACATTTAATAATCTAGCCTGAGTCATAAAACAAAGCAACCACGTCAAGGTAGATCCATGCATGGAATAAGTCCACTGTTGGTAACCCACCCTTTTTAAAGGGTGGGTTGGCAAAATCAAGAAAATAACTAAAAGGGTGTTTTTTTATTCCATGGTTGTAAAGGGTGTTTTTGTAAAAAGGGTGGATTAGAATTATAAAGGGTGTGTTCTTCACTGAGACTTAAGCTTTGATCAAATGCAAATTCTTCTCTATGGATTAACCACATGTATGTTGATCATGATGCACCCACAATGAAATTAATCAAAAGTGGTTGAAACACTCAGTATTAAATTTTTGCAATCTGTGTTGGAATACAGAATGTTTTCAGGGGGGTGGTGAGTAATACAAAGGTAAGACATGACTTCCAAATTAGCTTAGTACACATATTGTGGTGCATGGTAGTCAAATCTAAAAGGGTGGGTGTTGACTTTACAGTATAAAGGGTACTTTCGTATAAAGGTTGGGTTAAAATTAGAAAGGGTGGATTAAAAATGGCACTGCCAACTATGGAAGTATCCTGTAAATTTCATGGATTAAAAAAATATGTTTAATACGGTTTAAAATAGAGGGTTATAGCACCCTCTATAATTATTTGCCCGTTGACTTCTATTAAAATGTCATTTAGCGTAGTGTATTTTGAAAACGCAATTTTTTCATGCTCTAAAATTTTGGAACCATTTTCAAATAGTCAATTTCTATTACTCCCAAACATAATTCGTATTATGACATGGGCGATTCAAAATAAAATGTCCGCCAAAAACAAACGTGAACAGAACATTTTCATTAAATTCTCATGTAATTTATGAGTCTCTGCAGTGGTTCTGCTAATTGTGCTGCCAAGATTTGAGAATTTAAAATAAAACGATCAGAAAAAAATGGATACGAGCTCTGATGCAGTGCAAAAGCTTTGAACAATCACTCCACTGTCATTTGCCACTCTAGAACCAGCATTAACAATTATGGGCAATGGTACAGTTTAGGACCCTGTTCATAATAAGGAACAAAACAGCTTCTATTGTTTTAAAATTAAAAATGAAATAATTCTAAATCATCAAGGTTTTCAATAAATTCCATATCAAGTTTATCCATCAAGCTAAACTTGCCATAAAAGACATTTTACCTTCTTTTTTAAGTCCAAAAGTCCGACTTCCGCGATTGTCTCCATTCGTGTGTATTTGATCACCACGTAATTTAACGCAAGATTCAAACAACCAGAGATCGTGATAAGATCCCAGCGCAATGAATAACCAACCAGCGAATGTTGTTTGGCAGTGTGCAATCACCAAATTGGATGATCACAGCTTTATTTTTGCTTCAAAATCTCACTCTTTTATGAACACTCAGCAATCTTTTTGACATTTAAACAACATTTTGGATCAGCGGAAACAGAACTTCGTCGACACAGATGAGTTTTCTGAAATTTGCAAGCATTTTCAGCGGTGTTTGGAGACAAAAACTGGAAATTTTAGTACTTTTTACGATTTGTTTTAACCTTGTTGTTTTACCCCATAATTTCCCTCAATATTCGAGGCCCTGCCCTCCTTACGAAATATTTACCTTGATGTAGATAACATTTGAACTATTTTAGCTTCTTTGGTTCATTTAGCTTGATCAATTAGTGACTTTTGTTCCTTGTTATGAACAGGGTCCTAAACTACACCATTACCTTTACTTTTATTGTGCACTAGAAGGATTCTACTAGCGTCCTGTAGGCACTAAAAAGATTTTTTTAAAGATGCAACTGATGCCACTAATTTCTTGCCTTGCTTGATGTGTGATTTATAATAGGGATAATCCCTTGACTTTATCAAGATCACATTCATAAGCTTCATGAGCTCTATCACCATTTCTTCACTAGTATCTGCTTCACTCTTATTGCTTTTGATGCTGTGGCTGTTTACACAAAGAAAAATGCCAAGTAAACTAAGTATTTTACTGTAAACACAGCCTTGGGTAAAGCAATGCGTGGCCGAAAGGTTAGGGCACTGGTCTCGTAATACAGCGGTTGTGGTTTTCATCTCCTTGTTTCCTTGGGCAAGAAACTTTACTTGCTCTGTGGTTCGGAAGTCACATAAATCTGTTGGTCCCCTGTACGAAAAGACTCCTTCATGGGGTATGCATTTCATGCAAGTACTGTTTACCATTGATTGATTGATTGATTGATTGAATGTAGTGTGTACACTTGAATGTGTTGGCCACTTATGCACAGTGGTCAAAATAATTATGTTTTTGTAGGATTAGACTTGTCAGGGTTCTTGCTGCTCTGGGGAAGATCAGGTTAAGTTTGTGTCCAAACACCCAGCTTCTCAGTGTGAAAAGATACAAATTGAATGAAGTTTCAGTATAAATATTAATCGTGCATCACTATATCAATTTCTTAAGCATTTCGCATACATTTCACCCAGCCGGTACTAACATTTGACTGCCTACAACACAGCTATTTGTGGGTCTAGATGTTTTCTCACAGGAATATATTGTTGTTCCTACTTCCACAAAAACCAGGTTTAAATTTAAACCTGCTCTAAATCTTAAACCTCTTATATTATTGAAAAATACAAGATAAAATACAAAGAAAATTTGAAGTGGGTAAATTGCTTAATTGCAATTCTGACTTATATGTCAACAAATATTATCCCCTCTATTATTTTTCAGTGACAGCCCCAAAAGAGCTGATTATAGACTTGGATCATAACAAATACAAATGTGAAGTCCCCGACTGTGGCAAATCTTTCCGTAAAGCAACGTTACTGGAATACCACAAGAAATACTACCATGTGAAGCCGACGACCCCCAGTGTGGCAGCTGCAGCTGCTAGCAAAGTGCTCAATAAAAGCAAGAAGAGGCTCTCTTCATGTAAGTTATCTGAGAAAGCTCATCAGATTTGGTTGTAATAGGAGGATTAGGGTCGAACCCCTAACGACAAGACCCTAGTGACAGAAATGCATGCTTGCTTTTGTGCTGTATCAGTATTTCAGGATTGTATCAAATTATCAATAAGGCCAAAAAAAGAAACAGGTTTGTTTCTGGTAACCCGCGTGCATTTCTGATAAGAAACATATTTCCCGCATTAATTTTTTTTTCATATTTCGTATCAAAAAAAATCTTTATTTTTGATAAATAAAACAATTCTGTAAAAAAGCTTACTGGAGACTTGCGTAAAAAAACTTAATTACAATTAATCGTTTATATGTGAGAGCCAGCGAAATATTTAGCACTTCTAAGATACTGGCTCGAAACTATGGTCCAAAACCATATTACCCGATGCAGAATTTACAGTCATATATACAAGCACGAATATGCTCTTGAGATAAAATTTGGGTCAAATTAATATTAATGCATGGGTGTTAATGTTTGTGGCTTTACAGTCTGAATATCAGCTGATCACGTAAAGCTGTTGGTCCCCTGTACGAATAGACTCCTTAATGGGGTATGCATGATTGATTGATTGATCAAGTTAGCATTTTTTGTCAAAAAGAAAAAACAAAAAATAGCATATCGCATTGCATTTTCGAAAAGTAAAAAATAGAAAATTAAAAAGTGCATATCGCATTTTACTTTTCAAGTATGTTACCATGCAGAAACAAACTTGGGGTGGTTTTTTTTTGGCCTAACAACATTTTGCTTTTTAATAAAGCAGATTTGGTTTAGTTTAGATGTGTGTTTTCTGATTGACAAATCGACCAGTTGCACATTTTTAATGCAATAAAATTGAACACCTAGATTAAACAATCATGCATTTACATATTAGATATATTAAATTGTAGTGCAAAGTTGATATTCACATTTATTTTCCATTATTTTACAGCTCCTACCAAACCATCATCAAGACGCAGCAGTGAGGAAACTGCTGCCACACCTGCCAAAGTTACCCGCAGCCAACGTTCCTCAGCTCCCAGTGAGCTAGGAGTCGCTTCCCCACCACGCCCACCTATGTCTCCACCGCTCCGGTCACCATCAGATAGAAGAAGATCAGGAGATGTGCTACCACGGGATCGGAGGAGAGAGAGAAGCGGGGAGAAGCCGGAGACAAGAGTGAAGATAACAGTGGATGCCAAAAGTGGTAAAATCTTGGAGACTCGGAGATCACCAGATAGAAGGGTCTCTAGATCATCAGATGGAAACAGAAAGACACCAGAGAAAAGAGTCTCCAGATCAATGTCAGCTGAAACTGTAGATAACAAAACATCACCTGCAAACGAAAGTAGAAGACGAAGGCCATCTGCACCAGAAAGAATAAGGAAACCCTCAGGAGCAGCTTCTTCTGCTGTGAAGACAAAAGATGTCATTATGGAAGACCCTGCACCGGAGCAAGACGGTGCTCCCGGTGCAGTGGAGCCCAAGGTAGGCAATAAAGAGACTGGTAAGGACGGTAAAGCAACTAGCGCTGCTAAAGACAGTAAAACATCTAGCACTCTCAAGGATAGTAAAACAGCAAGCGCTGTTAAGGACGGTAAAACAGCAAGTGCTATTAAGGACAGTAAAACAGCAAGTGCTATTAAGGATAGTAAAACAACAAGCCCTGTTAAGGACGGTAAAACAACAAGCGCTGTTAAGGACAGTAAAACCACAAGCGCTGTTAAGGACGGTAAAACAAGCGCTGTTAAGGACAGTAAAACAAGCGCTGTTAAGGACAGTAAAACAAGCGCTGCTAACGAAAGTAAAGTTATTAGCAGCAAACCTGAAGACATGGTGGTGGTTAGTAAAGACATTAACAAAGAAACTAACATTAATGATAAATCATTAACTGATACTGATGTCGTCATTAAACAGGGCACCACCACAGATGTGGATAAGGCACTAGAACCAGAGACAGATTTGGAGACTGATCTGAAATCTACCGAACAGGAGGTCAAACAGGAAGAAGTCGTTTCATCAGATGCTACAGTTGTGAGCACAACCGATAAGCCCCAACCAAAGACAGGAGTCGGCAAAGTCAGGGAGAAAGCCGTGAGGGATAGAGACAGGAAGAGTCGAACTGATCGAGCTAAAGTGAAACAGAAGAAGAAGCATAAACATAAACATGAGAAGGGTAAAGAAGATCGAGCTAGAGATCGGCATAAAGCTGAGAGGCGAAGGAAGTCGTCAGAAAAGTCTAAACTGTCCGATTTGGAAGGCAGGGAGAAATCCGCTACAGGTGAGTGACTCAATTAATATCGGGGTATGTAAGGCCGGGGTCAGACGAATTACGAGGTCCCGTTTACTACAATCATTTTATTGTCGTAATTAATTACGACATGCGGTCAGGCGTACTTTTTACAATCATGTCGCATTACATTCTGGCCAACGTGGACCAAACCAATTACGAGATTTTTGTACGAAAGTGTCAATCAAATACCGTATCCACAGAGCATAATTGAACTAAAGTCACTCGTTACGGTTGATGAGTTTTCGTATTATGTTTACAACAATGAGATGCGGTCACACAGTGTTTTTACCGCATTACTTTCAACTTTTATTACAATAAATCTATCTCAATGACGGAAATTGTCGTCGTTTATTTTTTTTTAATGCGACGATCGACCCGATTGTATGGGTCAGACGTATTACAACAGCAAAATTTATTGTAGTAAATGCGACCTCGTCGTTCGTCTGACCCTAGCCTTACGTTAGGGTTACGCACTAACACATTCACATGGGTGACATTCATTCGCACTCTAATCCCTACTGAGAATATCTCCGTCCTTGAGAGCCATTCACTCTTCAAAATCTAACTAATATTTGAGTAACAGTCATAGATTAACAGGGGAAATACAAGGCACGCCACCAATTTTATTCTGGCATGGAGACAATATTGGGGGTATTCGGGTTTTTGCCGATAGCTTACCGATGATGCATCGCACCTTGTCATAATGCACGAATATTGAAACATGTGCATACGCTTTGCGTGCAGGTTGGCGTATCATTCACGTAGAGTATTACAGGGTTCATACGAGTCCTGGAAAGTCATTGAATTTTGCTTTTTCATTTTTCAGGCCTGGAAAGTCATTGAAATCCGAAAAAGTCATGGAATTTCAAAATTTGCCCACTAAAGATATATCCGACTTATTTACATTGAATACATGTATGTAGATGGTTAAAACTAAAGTGTGTTCTGAAAGTATCGGTAATGTTTTAAAGTACAACTATTGTACAAAATTTGTAGATATATATTGGTGCATTTTACAAGAGAAAGTCATGGAATTTTTACAAAAAGGTCATGGAAAGTAATGGAATTTTTTTGCTCAGAAAGTGTAAGAACCCTGTATTATTTGCGCAGGTTGTCTCTACACATAATCAAGTCTCCGCACTCGGAGTTGATTTTGGCGGGAACCGAGTGGACTTGAATACCCCAATTTGAGTTCCATAGCTGACAACGCCATTACACGGGCTGGTATACAAAGCCTGGTATCTCCCCTGTAATTCTTTGGATACAGTAAATCTGTTACAATTAAGTGTCAGTCAAGTGAGCGACAGTGTTTGGGCTTGCAGTCTTAGATCTCTTCTGTCAAACAAATGTAAATAACTGTAAGGGTTCACATACATTTTAGTCTAATCATGTCCCTTCCTGCCTGATGATAACACACATTCAGTTCACAAAGATATCACCGGAAACAATATTGCGCCAAAACCACACATAATTGTTCATATTTGTGACCTGTCATATCAAGAGGTACCTTAAGGTGGGCTTAGTCAAAAATTACATCCAAGGTCGAATTTCTAATATCATCAGAAACATTACCTTTGGAGTGTATTCTATTTATTTATTTATTTACTCTTTCTTTAGGCAGGGTAGCCCCTTCAATGATAAGCACTGATTTCCAAAGAGGCCCTGCATACGATAGTTGAATAAAAACAATTTACATGGTAGTTGAATATAAACAATATACATTCTATTGTATTAATCGGGTTCCAACATCCAAAACATAAGACAAATGTTTTAAAAACCGAGATAAAAATCCTTTCTCCAATCAAGTTTTACGAGTACAGAAACTTTAAACTCGATTTTCTCAGAACTATAGTTTGCTGAACATGCAATAACCAAAGCAAGAGTGTCATTTTAAAGCTTGAAATATTATCTTTCAGATGAGACCAAAAAATCAATTTTCATGTTGGAACCCTTAAAGTAACTTTCAATATGACGGGTCACATTTTATGAAAGTGTTACATTTTAAATGCCATAAATAAATGGATAAAACCATTAATGAGTTTTGTTCACTAGTTTTAATTGAAAATTTCATTTTGTTACATGGATCTGCATGTGATATATGTTATCAGGTAGGCCCTATGCATTTTTCAATTACAAAACAATAGAAATACTGTAAAAAAGGCATACTTGGAAACATGTCAGCTGTCCTTGGAATGGTAACAAACTTGATATGCAAGAAATTTGTACACATGTTTTGACAACATGATTAAAGATGGCATGAATACTTTCCAAGTTTATTCCATTTTCCTTACCTCTTGAATATTAAAATTTTACAGATGCCTAGTTGCCTAGTTTTGCTAGATATTTCGTCGGTCGCATCACATTCCGATCTATTTCAAAATCGGTAAAAAGCACATCACATACCAATCTATATTACCATATCAGTTTGATTTGATCTCTGACAAATAATTCCTTTATTCGATTTTCCTGGATTTGGTATTATTATAAAAAGCACACTTTTAAGTTTAAAATTTGCTCAAAAGATTTGATATATTGTTTTACCAACAATAATTTATATGATACTAAAGTTATAGATCAGTATGTGAAAACATTATTTACGCAAATAGATGACTTTACAAATAGACCGGTATGTGATGAGGCCGACGATTTGTTTATTAATAATAATAAGCTTACACTGGCGCTCTGAAGTATTTCCTCACAATTAAAAATGTTCAGAAACCTTGTTTTTTATATTAAACGACCTAGAATCATCAAATATTCATACTAGTATAGGTAACTTATCTATTCAATATGAATAAATCAATGTTTCTTTTAATATTTGATCTTCCATTGCTATAAAAATGGCTGATTTCATGGACCATATACAAATACACCACAAGTACAAATCTCATTACTATGGAACTAAACAATTTTTCATAACCTCATTATTACCTTGTAACAGCTAGGATAGAATGTTTTCAGGTTGTTGAAGTTTTAAAACAAATGCGCAGAAATGTATATAAACTCAATTTTTATGTTCAGACGAAAGTTAGTAATACGCATTACATGCCATATTTTCAAATGCAATAAATGTAATTCTGGAATAGTTACTTCGCTAATTATACAATATAGACTCGTGTCAAAAAATGATGAAAATCGGATAAACCCCTTTTGAGATATGGCTGAATAAAGGTTTTGTGCGGAAATACTTTAGAGCGGCAGTGTATAACACCGGCGAATCCCTTGCTCAAGTAAATTCCTAAAAAAATCTAACAACAGGGGAAGATATGAATAACAAATGGTGTTTGGTTTGACTTTAGATTGTTTGCAAGCAGTCAGGTTGTGTGGATGATTTGTTATATTCTGAACATTTACAAAGTATTTGTGATATAAGAAATTTTGTTCAAAGAATGACACTAAATTTTGTCATATGAGTGCAAGAAAGTTGTATCTGCAATAGCTGCCTTATGTCATAAATTTTGATTGCACACTGTATGACCTCCATACTGGTTCTTGAAATGGTTCTTCAGGTGACAGTCACCTGAAGAACCACTGACATAAGACAGGAAGATTTTGAGGGATTTTTCACATTCTAGTGACAAGGTGTAAAATAATATAACTACAGCTATTGCAGATACGACTTTCTTGCACTCACATGACGAGTCTTGTACCTGTGTAGAAGGTACGAGGTAAGTTGCTTGTTCAGTTTGACCTCTGGCTCTTTAACATGGGCAGATTTAATTGTTTGTCCTGAGCCAATCAGAGCTATAAATTTGGTGAGAATCTGAGAATCCATTCTCGCAGAGATTCCCCAGAATATTTAGTAAGAATCCAAATAGATTCTCATAAAGTGAGTAGGATACATTGTGTATGAATGTAAAGAATCCAAAGATTCTGGCAAAGATTTTCCTCTGATAGATTTTCGAGAATCCAATAAGATTCTCACAGCATTGAACAAATTTCTACCCCTGCAGATTTACAAGAATCCATTAAGATTCTCACAGCACTGAACAAATTTCTACCCCTGCAGATTTATGAGAATCCAATAAGATTCTCACAGCATTTAACAAATTTCTACCCCTGCAGATTTACGAGAATCCAATAAGATTCTCACAGCATTGAACAAATTTCTACCCCTGCAGATTTACGAGAATCCAATA
>JXSR01S009669.1:56858-73844 GCA_000969725.1 Ophiothrix spiculata
AATTCTGATTTGTAACAGCTAAAAACACTGGAACATTTCACACTTTCTGCTGAAATATCTGTGCATTAAAAATGTTTAAATGAATTACTAAAAACCCAAATTAAGAGTAATAGTATCATCATAAGCCTAAGGCCGCGTATCCATAGGCTATTCCTACATTTTCAGATATTTTGGAGTTAAAACGAAAGTTAATATTTTGCTTTGAGTATTGATAATAGCAGACCTACGTCATATGCAGCACAATTATCTAAAAATAACTTGCGTTGGACTTCGTGCGCAGTGAAAACAATCAATACTTCAGCCAGGCATTCCTTCATTTTCTTTCTTCTTTAGCGAGAAGGAAATCTGTGAAATGATGAGCTGTTTGTCATTTCGTTGTGGTTTGATTACTACACATCTCACATGATTTTGGAATCGAAATATTTTGAAATTTTGCTTAAATCAATCAAAGTTTCCACGAGTTGGCAAATGTTTTCACCGCGCTATTTGGACAAACGTCCCGGATGTAAATAAAACACCCGGATGTCCGCTCCTGTCTATAATAAGAAAGGCATGAAATTTCAAATTGGTAAAAATCACAATTTTGTCAAAATACGACATTATATGTGTATTTTGTATTGTAAACTGGGGTGACTTTGAACGCCAGAAAGACTTTGGTCAAAAATTTCAATAAGGTGGTTTGTAAAATCAATTTGCCTGATGGTGTTGTTTATAAAGGGTTTCAAATATCGACCAGTGATGGTTGAAATCCTTAACAAACCACCATTTGGCAAGATGTGTGTCTCACTAACTCCCTTGTCCAAGTTTTGTTCAAAGTCACCCCAGTTTACAGTACTTAAGCTCAAAATCAAAAATGCTGACTTTACTAGAGGTTGCTAAATATAATGGATGGTCAGCATTGATAGCATTTGTAAATCTGGAAAGCCTGGGCTTGTTTGAGGGTAATAACAGGTCAAAGTATGTGAGTGCCCCCCCCCCCCCCATGAGATAGTGATAGTTGAAAAGTTGAGTATAATTGTATTCATTTTGATTTATTCAAAGTCTTGATTTATTACACATAACAAGTGAAGAGATTGCAGCTGACCGTTAAACTGCAATGTTATTGAAGGCTTCTCCAGTGAAGGTATGCATGACAGAAGTGTGGATGGATTTCGATAAAAGTCTTTGTTACACATAGCTAGAAGAGTTTGCAACCAATTTCAGCAGTTGAAATCCTCTTCAATGAATGACCCCTGGGTGTACAATGAATACTTTCCAGTCAAGTACCGTAATCTGTATGGCATAAAACCGACGGGGTCCATTCAGTGCTGTATGCATGTGGTCTATTCATACATCTATAATGTACACACAATGATGTTGGTGGTATTTGCCTCTGGCCAACACTTGGTATAGAGTCAAGACCCCGGACAAGACTAGAAAGTGATAAAAGCATGCGTGAAGAGTGGACAAATTATGTTACGTTTTAGTTAGACAACACTCATTTTTTCCAAACTTGCACTATGTTGTGGAAGGCCACTCAGATGAGAAACTTAGTCCATTATTAAAAGCATGCATAACAAAAGCAGGGACAGATTTGGAAAGTCTTGATAGTTCACAGCCATCACTCTTTCCCTATGTTGTTGAAGGCTTCTCAGATGAGAAACTTAGTCCATTATTAAAAGCATGCATAACAAACGTAGGGACAGATTTGGAAAGTCTTGAGTTCACAGCCATCACTCTTTCACTATGTTGTTGAAGGCCTCTCAGGTGACGGACTCCAAGTCCGTAATTTAAAGCAAGCAGGATGTCCTGCGCTTCTTCTAAGCTTAGCACTCCGCCTCAACTCTTCTTGATGTTCTGGTTCATGTTCCTTCCAGAAACTTTCCACTTTGTCTTTGATGTTCGCATTTTCTTCTCGCCATTCTCGTTGCCATTGTCGTAACTCTTGTATGCGCTCTTCTTTACGTATCTGTATCAAAATAGATGGAACTGGTAATTATCAATTTGACTCTTCAAACTTTAAAAGCAATTCTGATTTGTAACAGCTAAAAACACTGGAACATTTCACACTTTCTGCTGAAATATCTGTGCATTAAAAATGTTTAAATGAATTACTAAAAACTCAAATTAAGAGTAATAGTATCATCATAAGCTAAAGCTGTCGGTCCCATCTGAAGTGTTCATGACACACTGTCGGATGTAAAAGAACGTCACGGGCTAGGCTACGGCCGTTCGAAATAAGAGTAGGGGAACCTTCCCCGGCAACCGTGACCGTATGTCAAAATACGTCATTAACTCTAGGACCAGAGTATCAGCATAACGTTCAAAAATATGGATCCTGCTGATTATCAACGTAGAAGTAGAAGAAGAAGTAAGGCCGCGTATCCATAGGCTATTCCTACATAGCATGTGCCCTTGTTTCGTTTTCCATTGTTCGTAATTATATGGCGCTACACAGACAATACATTTCGTTCCGGTTAGTGATCATATCAGTGGCCTTGTGTACAGAAGATGTTTCCTATGACCTGCCAGCACCAATAATGAACATGTTGATTGTCGGTGTTGCCAAGTCATTGGAATCTTCTGCCGCACCAGGTCAGTGATATGATCACTAAGTAGAACAAAGTTTATTTTCGTGTAGCGCCGCACAATTACGAACAATGGAAAACAAACAAGGGCACACATCATATGAGTCCAATAGAAGATCATATTATGCAATGAATAGCCCAGATAAAAGAAATTAACAAACAAACAAATAAATTACAAAATACATATAATCAAACAGAAATTCGATCCTTACCTTGTAACCTCTCCAGAAGGACTGAATGACAATAGCTGCCTGGAATTCTGTCCATACTAATGATAACGGCAAGGGCGGACGAGGGCTGAAAATGTGTCAAAAAAAGGGGACTTAGACTTTGATACATATGTGTTTGTTCATCTCGAACCAGCCGTAAATGCAGTAAACTTTATTGCACTTTAAGTGAAATACATGCAAAGCAAGGTTGTGATTCTACAAATCATTTTTTTTTCAGAATCACAATCTTTATACTTGCTTCAGAACAACTGCAAAATTTCATTGAGGAATATGATCCGAAGTTTGAATAAACAGTATCTAATTGAGGACCAAGAGGTTGCATTTACATGGTTGGTTATAGATGTACGGTCACATTTGAAGACTATCATAAAACACTGGTTCTAAGGGGACCATAGTCAATTGTATATACAAAGTCTCAAAATTTAAGTCATAGAATGATTATATATTTGGACCACAAGATCTGTTACAAGCTGATTTGCTTTGTTTACCACTAGGTTATTTCTGAATTTAAGTTTTTGTTCTCAATGAAATGAACCAATTGCGGATACACATTTTCTTAATTTACTAATCTTTATGATCCCCTCTTCTGATGCCGTCACAACACCCCAGTCATACATTCTACCGTAGGTGGAAAAGGATAATGGATCACTCAGAAGAAATCTATCTCCAAACTGTCAGTATTGATACTTTGGATCTGTTAACAGTGTTATGAAAATTACAATCCACTAGCTAGTTAAGTCAAGGCATTTAGTATGCACCCATGCGTGCCTTTCTTGACAAAATTTGTATTTGAATTTGAACAAAACAAATATTTTTACTTCATACAGTGGCCACGATAAAGCCATTTCACTCGAACGCATCTTATGCACTGAGGTTAAAGTTCACACACAAGTTCCTGATACACATGAGTGGACTGCAACGAGACAGATGAACACACGGCATGATGTAAAGTGAATGATCAAGTAAAAGCCGTTTACAACAGGATATAGCATTTATACTCAGGTTTACGTATCTGGTGGTAATTGAAATCTCCGGCTGTGCATCCCAAACCAATCCGAAATCTTAGGGGAGACACGTAAACTAATCGGCAACGTGGTTCAGATATCTGCACTAGTCAGAACAGTCTATTTCTCCACTAATCTTGAATATATCGATAATTCCTCTTTTCAATGCATTTGGTTGTGTGCTT
Source organism: Ophiothrix spiculata (assembly GCA_000969725.1). Classification (NCBI taxonomy): domain Eukaryota; kingdom Metazoa; phylum Echinodermata; class Ophiuroidea; order Amphilepidida; family Ophiotrichidae; genus Ophiothrix; species Ophiothrix spiculata. The sequence goes on from JXSR01S009669.1 coordinate 60,845, forward strand.
GTGGATTACATCTATGATTTTAAAGCATCAAATTGAATATGTTCCAGCCAGATACACCAAATTTGCCGTCTAGTTCAGATAACGGCAAGCTGTTGCCGATTAGCTTATGTGTCTCCCCTTAGTACCCTACCCACCCAAGGCATCCAACAAATCAGAGATGTGCCTGAGCCAGTTACTGGGGAGTTAATATTGAATTTGCCCTTGATCACCAGCACTCAACTTACTGTTCAGCAAGTATCCTTCTCACAAATGGAATTTCTTCTAAGTTGTCTTTCTCTCTGCCTGGTATATTAGGATTATGTCTGCAAGAAATACAACAGGAAAAATCATTGCAAAGTAGAAACCCGGGGAAGGGGGGCACCCAACTTTGGTTTTGGTAGGAGTGTGCGGCCCGATTTCTGAAACCCTAGTCTAGGGAGCGGAAGATCGGCTCCGAAAAGGGGGTCTAGAGAACTGAAGTGACCCAAAAATGACCCTTGAGAACTAAGTTGTTTGGCTAAATTTGGGCTCTGGAAGCCCAAATTTCCCTTGAAATGGGGGTCTTGCGAACTAAATTTCAAAAAATGAGGCTAGGGAACTGAAAATTTTCTAAAATAGGGCTTGCGAACTAAAGATTGTGTTTGAAATGGGGGTCTAGTGAGCAGCAGGTTAGGCGTGAAAAGGGGGTCTTGAGGGCCGCACATACCCGTATCACCTTTCTAGGTCAGTACACCCCCCCCCCCCCCACCCCCACCCCGGGAGTAGAAACACTCGTTTTGGAACTGGCACTTCGTTTTATTTCTCCAAAAACACTTGTTTCAGTACTCGTTTTCCAAAATTGGTGGTAGTATGAGTACCAAAACAAGTGTCACAATGACTACTTTTTACTTTTCAGTGAATGGTAGTCAAACAAAAATGAAGATGTTGTCTGAAAATCTGCCTCAAATCAAATCTAAAAAGTTTGAAAATTCCTGTTCCCTATTTGTGACCTGTCACATGTACAATGTTGTGGCCAAGCAAGATTTGATTAGCAGAAAATCAAACTTGTTGGTTATAAAAATTACCGTAACTTCTAAACCAAACGTCTAATTTCAAAAGCAATGTCTTATTTAAAGTCCTATTTAATTCTTTGACCTCAAATTACCTTTTGACCTTGAATTCCGAACCCCTTCATGTTACCAAGTTTCATTACCATAGCCCTTACAGTTTAGGAGATATACTAAAAATTAAAAAATATGCATAAATTATGCAAATTAGGTACTTTATATGCATAGTTTGCGTTCAAATTGTACGCAGCGCCAGTTCAGCTTCAAACCTTCCCACTCACCAAATATCATCTACATAGGGCATACGGTTTCCGAGATTTGCTCCCGACAAGAAATGCGGACGGCGGACAGTTTTAAGGAATGGTATGTCTCTTACTGAAAAATGTTCAGGCGAGACAAAAATGAAGACAGTTTTAAGGCTGCATTTAGACTGCAACTTTACATTTACTGCTTAGAATTAATACCCTTTGCTTACAACAAAATTACATAATAGTCATAAATAAGGACACTGATTTTATCATAGGCCTAAAAATAATTGTTTGATTGGCATAACACACACACAAAAATTAGGGTCGGTTGGTATACTTTTTTTTAAATTGTCAGCCAAAAAAACCCACCCAATTTTAGGCTAGTTTGGTTGCTTTTTAATCAATTATTCAAAAAGGACCCAAATCACTAAACTTGGGTGCTTTTTTTAAGCCTTATTTTTGTTTTGACCAAAACATTACAGTCATCTCGTGTTATGGCAGTCAAGAAACTTTTGGGGGGCCTTAGATTATGACTTAAGGTAGTTTACACCACTTGTAATGCAATCGAGCATATCATCAAATCATTGAACCATATCACTTGATTTCCATACACTAAATGGTCTATGACCTAGATACATTATATTTCAAGTTTCATTTTTTTGATTTCATTGTATTCTTTTTAAAGTTATGACCATCCCAAGCTATGAGTTAATTCTTAATTTCTGGGACACCTTGTATTTTGTAAAAGCAAAAGATTAAAATGGTGAAATGTAACTGGTCTAAGGACAAAAATCCTGAACTTTGTAACTAAGTTATAAAGTCAGAAGCTTCTCCCTGCCAGCATGAAGATTAACTCACCTCCAAAGATATTCTGTCAAAAAGTCGCAACCATTGAATCGAAATCGCCGCCTCTGTAAAATTAAAGCAAACAAAACTATAACCATCAACCAATCAAAATCTTCATTCAGCAATCTGTTTTTAAACTTTACATTTCTCCAATAAATGGTTTAACCAATAACTTCACTGTCACTTATAAATGCCCCCATGTCCCCTCTAAATTTCAAACAAAGCATTAAAATATTATTGAATTTCAGTGATTGGCAATCACTGATTGCCTATACTCTAATTCATCTAGGTGAATATTGAGTTCCCAGTTTGAGTTAAGGGGTTTCTCAGAGATGCAAAATTTCCATTGATTTTCTTACACATTTAGTATTTGGTAGATTTACTTGTGCTGATAACGAATCTAAAAATATAGATCACTGTTCTCGTTTTTGAGATACAGGCATTTATAAAGTACATATTTTCTCAAAAAATCACAAGTATAGGGAAAGCTAAAAAAGTTGATCATTATGTTCTCGTAAAATATGCCCCATTGATTTTTTTTAATTTTTTTGTACTTCAAAGTACTGAAATAAAAAAAATAGTGTTCAGTGTGCATTGAAATTTGCGTATGTAAAAATGATGCAAATAATTTTTTTAATTTTTACTATTTATGAAAAAATCGCTATCCCGCAGTCGTAAACAACTGCATCTCTGAGAAAACCCCTTACAAATCAAGAATTCTACTAACTCAGAGCATGGATATGTCCATGCTCAGAGTAACTGGGGTGCAACCATCACCCTTCAGCTGGGTTGTGACGTATTCATTTGCAACACTGGTTGCTCCAAGTAAGTAGAATTCCAACCTTAACATTCAATTTCAGCAAGTTTTTACTTCACAAAAGTAACCTCACCTGCTTGGATTGGTAAAAAGCTTCCAGAATTCAGGTTGTGTTAATGTACTGCAATACTACTTCTGGGTTATGGGATTGAAATTTTGCAATAATTTTAAAGGAGCTTGGTCCGATTTTTCAAATTATAATTTTCAATGTCATATGAAAGATGACCACTCAAGCGGTGTGAATTTCAAATTTCAGCTTAATCGGTCAAACCGTTTTGATTTTATGGGCAAATTTGTATTTCAGAGCCGCCTATACGTTACTATGTAGAATTAATCATGGTTACCATAATTAGACACATTTTCATTTATATCTCAAAAACCGAATATAACTCAGCCGTGAAATTTCACATGGCTTGTGAGAAAAATATGAGCAACATTTTAGTACCAAAATCTCTAAAAGTTTGAAAAAATGTTGAGGCAATTGGACCAAGCTCCTTTAAGGTAAAATGAAAAATTAAATACAGAGTTAACGATGAAAATCTACCTGTAATAACCGCCTACCAGTACCCACTCTTTTGGTAACATGTGGCACCCTTATTTGCTATACTACAATGTATATTTTTAGAAATTAGAATTTCACACATTTTACAATGTAACATTTCCATTCATGTTTTAGCCAGATTAGGGTTCTACCTCATAACCTGCTATAGTTTATACACTTAATATGTTTAATTATGTACGTAACCTTTGCAACCGACCCAAAAATAACCACAATCCACAGACACTTATTAATATTATTACATTAACATTAATAAAGAATGTAGGGTAGTAAACCGGGGTATAAAGGCCCGTTTTTGAACAAAAGTTAAGCGGGCCTATTTAACCCGGTGGGCCTTTTTACCTCGGTTTACCCTACTTTGCAACTCACCTCAAAGCATCTCTCCTTCTTGGCTTGTTTCAGCATTGCTAATAAAGCTGGCAGCAAAACAGGGAAGACATAGTGCTCCAGGTATTCTCTGCTTGATTGATTGATTGATTGATTGATTGATTGATTGATTGATTGATTGATTGATTGATTGATTGATCAACTCACCTCAAAGCATCTTTCCTTCTTGGCTTGTTTCAGCATTGCTAATAAAGCTGGCAGCAGAACCGGGAAGACATAATGCTCTAGGTATTCTCTGGGAGTGCCTGCAAACAGATTTCACACACACTTTTTAATGTTTTATTCATAGACTCACCAGGTATACACTGTATGTAGCGTCCCAAGAAGGAGCATTTGCACAGGGGACCACCAGCTTAACATGACTATCCGAACCACTGAGTAATTAGAGTAAAGTTTCTTGCCCAAGGAAACAAGGAGACGTAAACTGCCTGGCCCGGGGCTTGAACCACAACCTCTGTATTACGAGACCCATGCTCTAACTGCTCGGCCACGCTCCCCTCTTCATATTCAGATAATGGAACATTCCAAACAAACAAGTCTCTAGATAAGTTTTTGGTGGCATATATCAGTACTGGCATGCATTTCACGTAAGGAGTTCTTTCCAAGTGTCATTTCCATGCAGCCTTAATATATCTTGAAAACATGTGTAATATAATTGGTACTCTGCAGGCAATGAAGTTGTAAATGACTCTCTACTGCTTAGCACAGTCTTTGGCAACAAATCTATAATAGCTCACTAAATACACATGTGCATGTATGCAATGTCTAGAATCATGACTTTCTTAAGAAGGTATTTAAATAAATTGTTACATAAAAGTCAGGGATCAAATGCACAATAGTTTTGATAATGTTTCATTCGGGATAAGCTCATTTCACGAAATATGACATCACTAAAAGTCCACCTTGGTTTATTTCACCCTATTTACAAGTTTTCTAAAATTCTTATCAGGGGGACAGGCGATGACGTAGGTGGTGTTTTGGGTGGTTTCTGAATTCTACTTACAAGATTTCTTATCAGGGGGAGGTGGCGGTGGCGTAGGCGGTGTTTTGGGTGGCTTATCTACCAAAGTGTATCCCACACAGGCTGGATGTGACACTGCTGGGTCAAAGTTCTCTGTGGCACTGCTATCAATGTCAACCTTCTCAGCAAAGCGCCCAAACATGACTGGTGAGTGTGCGGCAGGGTTGTATTCGATGATGTCAGTGGCGATTGATTCATTGTCATCTTCTATCTTGAATGGCGGTCTCATCAGTGCAAACTCTGTCAAAAGAAAATATTTCCCAAAACTTGTGTTTGTCTATCATATCAAAAGCAAATTATGCTTTCAACTTAGTGTTTGTTTAGTCTTTCCAAAATGTCAGCAAAATGTTACATGTGCAATGTAAATAAGGAAAGCTATAACCAGTGGAATTTTTCACACTTTGGATCAGTTCATTTTCTTGAATAAAACTTTCCAGGTGTTTTTTGTAGAATATGAAAACATTGTGAATCTACAAAAAAAATTGACTACTAAATTTGAATCTCAATTTGCATGTATTTTCAACTGTAGCGCAAAATGAAGCTTGCTGAGTTTACCGCTGTTTGGAGCTGGGAAAGCACATATAGGTAAGCTTGAACCGATGCATCGTATCGGCCATTGTATCGGGCCGATATTACACCTTAGCGGCAAAACATCGTATCGGTAAAATCACCCGTCTTTGCCGATGAACTTTACCGATGTTTGGATTTAAGCCTAGCTGGGCTAGGCCATGTGTTTGATCAGCTGATGATGCACTAAAAGCGTGGCCTAGCCCTAGCTGGGCTAGGCCACGTTTTTGATCAGCTGATGATGTACAAAAAGCGTGGGCTAAGGCCACGTTTTTGATCAGCTGATGATGCACTAAAACATCGGTAACCGATATCGTAACGGCGAAGTGACAGATATAAAACATCGGTATGGAAATGAGCCATCGGTTCAACCTTAGTCTATTTGCTCTTTTTCGATTTGATCATTTACTAAGTAGGCCTACATACTTACCAGTAAATATTTCTTCAACTGTTAGACTGTATTGTAAAATTTTGCCTTGCAATCCAGAATTTGTGGCTTGAATATTGGCAAAGCTTGTCTGATTCCACAAGATTTATCAAGGTTGATAAAATCAAAAAATTTGAGAATCCAACAAGAAATTTAACCTCAATATATGTTGTCTTTATTTTGAAAGCACAAAAGTGTTCCTCTCCATTATCTTTGTGTTTCTTTTGGTTTGGAAGCTATTGGATAGACTCACAAGGTATACACTGAATGCAGCGCCCCAAGAAGGAGCATTCGCACAGGGGACCCACGGCTTAACGTGACTGTCCAAACCACGGAGCAATTAGAGAAATATTAAAATCAAGAAATTGACAATAACATTTTTTAGAAATAACAGTGCACCATGCATAGAGTAACACCATTTATGATTTCATTAATAAATGATTATTGATTAGGAATCCAATGCTGATAGTGTTTTGCTTGTGTAGATTGATATGTCAATAATTACTGAGTAATTGATTATTGGGTAATTTTATAAACCTATATGCATTTTAAACTTCTCACTGGATATTTTAATTTTCTGTTGTTTCATAAAAAATACTTTGTTTATTTCATGGGCCCTTAATTTGGATTTATTGGAAACCTTATGAAGTTAATCATTTTAGTTAAAGGTGTAGGTTCCAATCACATTCTCATCCCCCCCCCCCGGGCTGAATTTAATCATTTTAGTTAAAGGTGTAGGTTCCAATCACATTCTCATCACCCCCTGGGCTAAAAGCTCATATTTTCTGATTGTGGGCCTAAATCCAAAATTTTTATAGTTTTGGAGATATAGCATAAAATGTAAAATAATTGGTATACCTATTTTCCACTTCTTTTGTAATTTACATAACAGCCTCATCCCCAGGGTTGCATACTTTCTTGTGTCTCTAAAGAGGAAAAAACAAGACACAAGCCAAGGTTTCAATCAGTTGAAAGTAAATTATACATGTGCTAAAATAGGAACCTACACCTTTGATTTTAAAACAATTTATAGTGACTTTTATTCCTTATTATGAACAGGGTCCTAAAACTACTGTTCACACATACTTGCGAAATTTCCGAGATTCTGATTAGTCGAGAGCCTTCACGTGGCCATGTATAAACAGCGTTCAATCATAGCAAATGTTCTATTGCGCGAAGCTCCGCGTCGCCACGGTGCATAATGGCGCGTCCGCTCTAAACGTGGGATGAAGCGCGCACATTTGTAACTTAAACAAGCTCAGGGCGCTACTAAATAATTTGACAACCATGACGGAAAAGACCGTTTTATTGTCATTTTTTGCGCGGATTTTCACATTTTATACATGTGTGAACAGGGTTCGCGATGGGCAAAATCAAGCGATTACACACAGAAAATATGAATGAACCCTTTTCTTTCACTGTAAATTAAAAAGCACTTGTTTTGGAACTGGCACTCGTTTTGTTTATAGATTTAAATTAATTATGCACTCCTTTTGGACAAAAAGAGTACCAAAACAAGTAGTAAAATGGGACTATTGAAGGAGTACCAGGGCTCTATTTCATAAAGATTTAAGAATATTCTTAAGTTGGTCTGCAGAACAATAATCATTTATAAATCCACAAATATCCTAAACTTTGAGAACAATGAGATATATTTTTTCAAAGCAACTTTGGATGATAAATGTTAAATTATTATCAGTTTATGTAATTCCTATTCCAAAGTTGTTAAGAAAATTTAAAACGAAACAGAAAAGTTCCTATCTTTATTCAAAATGCTCTTAACTTTAGGTCTGATCTTAATTTGACTATATTAGGTCAAAGGTCAATTATCCACAACTTCATCCATATGAGGACAAAGGCAGAAATGTTTAAATTATTCAAATATATTGGCCTTAAGTTGGGAAAGTTTATCACTTCCAAGTTGAAAATGTTTAAAATTTTCTTGTTCAGAAGTAACTTTACAAAATTATACTTAAGAATATTCCTAAATAGCTTTATGAAATAGAGCCCAGGTCCAAAAGGAATTATTTTAAAAATGAGTGCCAGTTCCACAAGGAGTGCTTTTTACTTTACAGTGTCAGTGTTTTAAGTAATATCATACTTGTACTTGAACGTTAAACAAAACTAATCTGTGATCACCAATTAACTGGCAAAGTACTACTAGTAGACAGAGATTTTGTCTCTCATATTCCATTGTATTTAGGGAGAGGGATCATACATTACAGCCATAGTTTTGAGTAAAAAATGTGGGTCTTAAATCCTTGATACATAAGTACATATCTGTCATAATCTGATAGGAACAGCCAAATTTCATGAAATAGAAGCACTTTTTGTAAAATGCTCCTTCGTGGTGAAAAAATGGGTCTTGACACAGAACTGTACACAGTCAATGGCAATTCCAGGGTCACAATTTTTGGCCAAATTTTGGGATTTTTCAGGACCCATTTTTCACCCACAACTTCACCATTCCTTCACCGTTTCAGATGGTTGACCACTCATTTTGAAGGTAATTAAAATATCTTTCCATCTAACATCATTTTGTTGAAAACAAATGATTTTTAAATTTTTATGAACATGCCTACTTGTGTGAAAGCTGACAAAAATTTGAAAAATCTAAATAATCCATACTTTAAAACAGATCAACCAAAAACAAAAAAACTCACTTATTGCAAATATGCAGTAAGGATCGAATTCTACAACGTGCCTTACGTGGTAAACAAAAACATTTTCCATAGGCTAGCGACTAGTCTATTGTTGTTTCAAATAATTCTTGGACACGAAAATTTAGAGCCTTGCGAAGTTGCTTAACACAACTTTGTGTGCATTTTACGCGAGTACACAATGTCAATGCTGTTTAGGGTTAGGCATTCGCGATGCCGTGGTAGTGTGGATTACTGAGTGGAAACGGTGTTGCGCACTTGCCGGTGTCCCGTTCTTGTCTCAACTTGTGGATACGCGGTGGCTGCGTTCAGAAATCATGTTCGTGTCCAAAATTTATTGGAAACAATAATAGTCCTAGACTATCTAACTAAGTTTAGCATGCCATGAGCAATGTACCCACCTTTACAGATTTCTTCCCATAAATTAGGAATCTGTCTATTTCCAATTACAGCTGACATATTTCTTTGGTTTAGTCTCCTTTAAGTACAAATATGAACTGGCAGACTGAGAAGTTTAAGTACAAGTTATGAGTAAGCTTAAAAAATATAATTACTGCAGGCACAAGCTCAGGCAGCTTCTTATTGCATTTTTATCGTTTAGGCTGACTTTAACAATTGAGAATATGTTATTTATCCAAAAGAGTCATTATTAACACCAATGAAATATAATAAACCGGGGAAAATCTAGATCAAATCTGTTCATCAGTCGTCGTACAGCACAGATTTTGGCTTCACATTGCCATAGTGAATTCCCACAATGCAATGTTTGTTTTTATTGCATTTTTAATTTTCCCTAAAATCAAACAACTTTTCAGGTTCTAAACATGTGTAAATTACAAATAATTTACCAAAATATTGCTTAACATTCATTTAAGATAACAAAATGAGTTGTTGGTCCTTCTTTTAGATTAAAACTATAAATATAAATTTTTAAGAGAAATATATTTTCATACTGGAAACACGGCCTTACTATCTGCTCTTAGGGCTGACTTCCTTAGCTTCTCAAAAGCGAAGAGTTGACTTCCCTGTGGCGGTAGGGCCAGTTAAAAAGTATGACATGTTACTCGTGACCGGGCCCGTGACTAGGAAGTTGACCATTCCTGTTGAGATTTTCTTCAAATTTGGAAGACTTCCTACATATCAACCAAAAAATTCTAAAATTTTTACTCAAAATTGGAACACAATTTTAACTTTTTGAAGAGCAGTAGGCCTACTATTTAACAAATTTAACAATGTATAAAAAAAAATTAAAAAAGGGACCTCCAAAATATACAAAAGAGTTCACAAAAAAGACTCTAACACCTCACAACACCATCTTAATGTTAATTTGGGGGTAAAATACTATACCATTTGCCTTTTCAGGCCTTTAACCAGGATTTTTCAGGGGTAGGCCTACAGGGTTTTCAAAAGTGGACATCAGTTTTGCAGTAAAATTTTCGCTTTAGTCAATGGTTTTGAGACAGTAACAAAAAAAAAAGTTTGTCAACGTTTTATGTGAACTAATAACTGTGCTTGAAATGGTAAAAAGTAGCTGGCAGCAGGCATGGTGTGAAAGATGGTACATTTTTTGTACCAGTGTAAAAGGAATCTTTTGGGATGCCACTTGGGTACGGGGGAAAAAATAGGAAATTAGTCTTGAGGAAAAAAAAAGGAAATTAGTCTTGATCGGATACCAATTTCAAGCGGAGGGAGAAAAACTTCCCCTTGGAGAAGATTTTGGATGTTTTAGTTGCTAAATATATTTTCTTATATTATGCAACTTTCTATCACTCTTGAGTCTTTAATAAAAAAAACGTGAATTTTTGAAATTTTGATTTATTTTTTTTTTAAATAGGAAACATGCTCCAAAATGACCAAAAAGTAGGAATTCCTACTTAAAGCAATACTATAAGGTGTTAAAAATGTAGCGCCCCCTGTCATCCATAATTTTTGATTTTTTTTTTAAAGCTTATTAGGTTTGTTTTGGGTAGATATTAATTCCCTCCTAATGATTTGGCTTAAAATTGTTTACTTTTTCTGTTATGGCCATTTGTTGAATTAAATTCGGGATCCCGAATTTAATTCCACATGTATTAGTAGGCCTATAGGAAAACATGGATGTGCTTTTTATCAATTTTTCGGTGGGAAAACAATTTTTTTGAGAAAATACACTTGAAATGGGGGGGGGGTTACATTGACAAGGTATACGCAATAATATGTGCCTGCCTTTTGGGGCGATTTTTCCTAAATTCCATGATTTTGGTATGGGGTGGTTTTCATCTCAAATGAAAGCACCAATTTTCATAAATTGGGTTCTTTTGGGAAATTTGCAAAAAAAGCTTCCAATTTGAGTAAAATTTGTTTTTTTCAATTAAAATTGGTATACTGATGGGTGGGTTGTTGAGCCAAAATTAGGTATATAGAGATGGTCAGTTTTTCAGAGTCCGGCAGGCACATACCCGTACAAAATGTTTTTAAGAACCACCCTGGATACTAGCTTACCCCACTGTAGTGTGATAATATTCAGTTATTGAAGTCTACACTTATCAAGGAAGAAGATGTCATCTGCCTTTGCAATGTCTGGATAGAAGGCACTTTTTAACCACATTCCTAGGTCCGTATGCATAAAACAGGACTAAGTTAGTCCTGGACTAAATAAAACAGACATTTTTGAAATCTGCAACCCACCCTTTTTTATTTTAACACCACCCTTGTTTATATCCAAACACCCTTTTATACTGAAATTTCTCTGAACCAACCCTTTTTAGAAACTTTTGTAACTTTTTCATACTCATGCCTTGATGGATGTACTGAACTGAATTCACCCACCTTGATTCATTGATTTTAAGACTATAGCTAGCTCAGCAATGTGGAAAACATAAATTTCATGAACAATATCTGATACCACTTTCATGATATTCTCAAAATAATTTCAATTTTAGTCAAAAGGTAAGCATTTCAGACCCACCCTTTTTATCAAGGCATTCTTTATACAATAGATTTTCTGAACCCCGCCTCTAGTAATAATTATGCACCAGAATTGTAACATAAAATTTGAGTTTTTATTGCAACTTTTAATATGACGTTCAAAAGTTGTGTAGAGTGTGACGATGGGGCAGTTATGATGAACCAGCTGGTCAGCCTGATAAAAGGCCCTCACTTTCAACCTGAAATGTCCCCAGTAACTCCTTTTTTTACCTCGGAGACCCTACTTTTATCATATCTTATTTGTGGAATGTTCTTGTTTTAACTGCATGACCCCTCATTTTTGGAGGTACATTCTTCCTAGTAGGCCCCTACCTCCAACCTGGAGAAGGCACAAACCTGCCACATCATATAGAAAGTAAGCCTCCTCCAGCAGTTTAAAATCCCTTGTCCCACCAAATTGATCTGACCATGACAGGTTGGTTAAGAATAGCGTTTTACTTGGTCTTTCATCTCCTGCTTGGTTAGTATTAACATTGGCTTTTAACTAGACTTTTATGTGTTTCAGAATAGCAGGGTTGTGGACCGATAGTGTGTAAAAGTCATACATACACAATTGGAGAATAGGGACTTTCCAAGAGTCAAGAACAACATCAAGTCTTTGATAAACGGATCAAAATTGGTTATTTTATTTTGAATAGGGCAATTTTTAGCATTTAACAATACTGGCACAACAGAAGCATTGACCAATACCATGAATACTGTCCAGAATGAAATATGTGTACCAGTATTGTAAAAAAAAATCACAAATACTGGAACAAAAACACTCCCAGTATAATTGTTCAATACTGGTATGTCCTAGGATTGACCAATATTGGTATATACACTCGCGCTCGAAAGTATTTCCGCACAAAAAGTGACCAAAAGCAACATAAGTTTCCAGATAGCTTCCTCATAAACACCTTTTGAGATATGGCTGAATAAAGTTTTTTGTGCGGAAATACTTTAGAGCACGAGTGTACCAGTATCCGGGACCTAAAGTATACTTTTTCACAAAACCTTAACCAGAACTGGACAATAATGGACATTATCATGCTTTGAGGTGTCCAAGTGTGGGAAAATATTGGATCCAAAACATGATAATGATAAAATTGGATGATTTACGCCCGATATTTATTGCTCTCGCTATGAGTTTTAAAATATTGGGCTCGACTGCGTCTCGCCCAATATTTTTGCAACTCATAGCTCGACCAATAAATATGGGCTCAATCGATCCAATTTTATACCAATATTTGGTTATCTAGTATTGTCCAAATTTTGTGTACCAGTATCTGGGACCTAAAGTATAACATTTCCCAAAAATGGAATCTTAAAATTAAGGTTTAAGGAAAATTTCAGAAAAAGAGATTTGGTATTTCTTGGAAACCATGGTAGTTGTGATAAAAAATATGTAACTAGAATACGCGGTTCTCGGGCCGCGCGGTTCTCGACACAGAGTGTCGATCACGATGCCTCCGCCTTCCACCTTTGTAATCGGAC
>JXSR01S009670.1:0-10419 GCA_000969725.1 Ophiothrix spiculata
TAAGAAGGTATACTTGGTGTTACTAAAGTGGCTTTGACCCCCCCCCCAAATCAATGTTGATGCACACATGTCTACTAACTCAACATTGATCCAGGGGAGCGGGGATAAATGCTTAATATTACTATAAGTGTCCCAACAGTTTTGCAGAAGATTGTAGCATCAAAGAAATCTTTTTAAAGAAAACCAATAGTTGGTAACCCACGCTTCAGAAAGGGTGTGTATGAAAAATAATGAAAATAGATAAGAAGGGTGTGTTACTTGACTCCATGGTTATAAAGGGTGGTTTTGTAAAAATGGAGGATCAGAATTATAAAGGATGGGTTCTAAACCAAGACTAATGTTTGATCAAACGCAAATTCCTCTCTATGCTATGCATAGACTATTATGTTGACCAATGGTACATTGTACACTCACAATGAAATCCATCAAACATGCTTCTCCCTCAAATTGTTGCAATCTATCCTGAACACACAAACGGTACGAAAATGTTGCAGCTTTAACATTAAGTACACAAATTGTGATGCATTGGGAGCATTGCAATCAAATCTAGAATGACCAAGGGTGAGAGAATGTTTTCATACAAAGGGATAAAGGGTGGGTTAAACAAATGTGGGTTAATAATGACACTAGCAACTATGAAACCCAATGATTGAATATTTTTCAGTTAGTTATAACCTAAAGATTCAAAGAAATAAATGGGGAAATGAAATTTATAATACTTGAAGCAGATGACGTTTAATTCAATTCTTAAAATGATCAACAGATTTGGATTTCGTTGTGATCTTAAGCAAACAATCATAACAAAGGGATGATCGCTCTTATGTAATGGTTACATAATGTTTTGTTGCAAAATATGTGAGCTTTATGTGTGAGCTTTATGTTGGTAAGTTTTTGATGCTAAATCTATACATGATAGAATAACTTAAAAGAAGATATCAGGACCTTCCCATCATGCATTGCTTCCAGTGGAATATTTTGTACAGGTTGTCATGAATACCTTTAATGATAAAACATATGAAATGCAAATTTGGGATGAGATCTGCTAATTGTGCTAGGTTTCATCACTAGAGCTTTTCATGACAACCTGTACAAAATATCCATTGAAAGCAAGGCATGATGGGAAGGTCCCAATATCTTCTTTTGAAGAGTTTCATCATACATTCATTTGTCATTTGATATTATTGAAACCAAATTGAATATGCCATATATTACGATGAAAAAACAAGTGCATAGTAAGAAAATGGGTATTCTAAAGGCAATCTCTAAAATTATCCATGAAGACATCTTAACCTCACTTATAGAAAAGATGATGTAAATAATATTGTTTGAATAGATCAGTTTAATTAGTTTGGTCACCTGTTCAATGTTGCTTATTTGAAGAAGTATATTTTGAAAACATCTGTCAATCAATGAAACCAAATACACCAATATATTTGGGCCAAGAGTATTAAAGAGCTTTCTGTGTTGCTAACATTTCACATAATCATTTACCCTACTCTAAATCTTAAGTATTATCTCCATATAGAGCTTGTCAATCAGATAAAGAGTGCATATGACCAACATACTAACCTTTTATGTTATGCTAGGACTTTATGTCAATTGACAGTGTCACACTGCTAGTTTATATACAAGGCCAAAAAAAAAAAGAACTCTGTCTCAGGTTCCTAAGGCCCAAAACCCCAAGCGCTACGCGTTTTTTTTTAAACGGATTCAAAATGTATAAAACTTTTTAGAAACATTTGTCATTATTGTCTAGAAAGCAATTATTTCCATTATGCATAACCATCCACAGTAGGTGACTAGTTATTAAATTACAATACTTTTTAAATTGTTCATGCTATTTTTAGAAAAAAAATCACTATTTCTAACATTAATGTATAATGCAAAAGCAGGTGAATATAAAGCAGTTGTACTGACTCGTCAGTGGCAAGAAATCAATAGGTAGCGACACTGTTCTTATACAAAATAGGTGACTACATTGATTAAGCTTAAAAGGATTTTTAAGACTTGGTTGTTTTAGCCTGAGATAAGTAAACTTAACTGTTGGTTTACTTATCTCAGGTTTTAGCAATAAAAGAAGTGAATAGGCCTATACTTATTTATTAGCCACAACAAAGGTGATGCATGTCCTGGTACAGTCTTAAACTGAAGTGATTACTGTCTGGAATTGATTTACTTGGACCTTTAAGGGTTGAAAGGCATATTATACATCCATTCAAAGCATTTTATTTCACATGGCTAGAATTTCAGTGCTAGTCCGAGTCCACTCACACAAAGAGTCAAACAAACAAAAGCACGAGAGTCCAGACAGATTCTCAAAAACGTTACAAAATCTCACACAAACTGAATAGAAGTGAGCCCAACTCAATATCTGAGAGTCCAAATGGACTTGTGTACATCTCAGCGAAATTCAATCCCTGATTTCAGGAAGCACTGCCACGGTTTCTCACCGACCCATTTTATTCTAAGGCAGGCCGCCTCTATTACACAGAGCAGACAGACATGATTAACTGGCCATAAGAGTGCAGCACTGCTGATTGATATAGGATAAATACAGGTTGTCAGATTTGAGGCATCAGAGGTGTTTCGTTTATCTGCCAAATCAATTAGGCATATCTAGACCACAATTGAAAGAATATGATTGACATTACGCTATATTGATGATAAATTAAAATTGATATATGCAAAAAGGTAGTAAGTATTTAAAAATAAATTATCAGTTTTGAAAGTTCATCTGTGTTGGTACATGTAGTCATCTTAAGTTAGAGTTAAATGTAAGTTTAAATCTAAATCGCATTGCTAAAATATGATTTCTTTCATTCACAAGCTACCTCACTGTATGTAAAATATAAAGAAAGAAAAGAAACACTTATTTGGGATCATTGAATAGGTTCATCAGGATTTTCAGTATAAAATTATATCAGAGTTCTTTGCGAAAAATCCACTTGCTATTTTTTGTGAAGTGATGTTTCACCTACTGAAAGTAGGCTTTCTCAAACTGTACATGATCCTGAGGGCGTCATCATGTGACATCACAACACCAAACCTGAGATCAGCTGCCAGTACAGTTTGAGAAAGCCTACTGTCAGTAGGCAAAACGTCACTTGACAGAAAAAGGTTAGTGGATTTTTTGCAAACAACTCTGAAATAATCTATTTGGGATGTTTGAATTATGGATTTCTGTCTCAAAAAATAGTAAGAATAAACTATTTTTGTAAAAGTTTTTTATAAATGAAAAAGCTTGAATATTAAGCTTAGACACAAATAAAGTATGAAAACAGTGTTACTCTCTTGTCTAATTATCACTGATTGATGGTTTGTCAACATTTGGATTGGAGTGAATTTTGTAATTGTAGGAGTTCGTCACATGGCAAATAGTTGACCTGGACGAGTGAATACAGTCTTTTAGCTTGGCGTGAAAATTCAATCTCATAAACCTGTTCTAATCTTTATGAAGGAATGCAAACACAGAACAAATCAAACATACAAAAAAAATTGAGTTGCATCAAAAATTTAATTTCCTTGAAATTGCAGAAAAGATTGAATTTTGTTATAATAATTCTCATTTCAGTGAATGAGGCTTAGAGGGAAGATATAAATATAAATATCTTTACATGAGAACAATTCCTTTAGGAATACACCTGCATTGCTTAACATTATAACAAATGTCAGGAAAGTTACTGAAATGAGGACTATGTGGTTGTTTGATAGATAATGACCACAAGCAAAAAAACCAACAAAAAAACCCCGCAACTTACAGTTTTGCAAGGTCCTGCATTCTTCTTGTCAAGCTTTTCTGCAATGATCTAAGTAATGCTTGTTGAGATGACGAAGAAGACTTGAGTTTGAGTTTAGCTGCATGGTAACTCAGAAGTTTCTCACTCCATACCAAGTAGAATTCCAGATGTGATGTTGATTCCAATTGTGAGGCAACAAATCCAAGCATCTTGGCTACATATTGCTCTGGAAGACTTTGGCTGATTAAATCAACTGAAATGATAAAAACAAAGTAATATGATAAGATTCTAATATTTGAGACACTACCAATCCTAGCATCTTGGTGACATATTACTCTGGAAGACTAAACTGTAATGATAAAAATAATGCGAGAATGAGTAAAGTCTGGTTTACAAAATAATTTAAGGAGTAACATTAAGTTATAATTACACACACAGATGATATAGATTTGTACACCAACTATTTACTGCCCAAGCTGTGTAATTGAATCAATGGAATGCAAGACAAACATTTTGTAGTAAATGTAAATTTGGTAATAAATGTAAGTTTACTCTTGCAGATGATAAGGATCAAGCACACTTCCTTTGGCACATAAGACTATTAACCTGATTAGATGTGCTCATGCTCATCATGCAATATGAGGGGGATATTAAGTTGTAACCCGATATGTTCAAATTGATTAAAGGAGAGTACTGAAGTCATTAAATTTCCTACAAATCATGAAATTTTGAATGTAACAAATGCGTAGAGTAAACAAGCGTCTCACCTCACGCAGTATGAAAGACTTTTCTCTTCACGCAATCGCCGTGCAAGCAACCAATCAAGATACGCGCTGTGCATTTTCATTACCGATGCGTAATCGCACACGCTCTCATCGTACGCACCCTGCAGATTTGGTTTGTAGGAAATTTAATGATTTCAATAATAAATATCATTACCTGTCACCAGTAAATAATGATAAGAATGAAGAAAAGCTTGTTACCCTTACATTCCAGTGGTTGTGTCATTCATATAAATACAGTACAAGATGGCTTAAAAATACTCATGTAAGCATACATTTCTGTGAACTCTTTTGATGTGTAACACACATCTTGACTACCTTGATGGTAGTATACTCCAGAAATCTACAAGCACATCAAACATCGGACATATTGTTTCACTATCTAAATAGCATGTACATTAAACTTCTTATCATTTACGTGCATACACTGTTCAGTTTACTGCGTAGTTTGGTTTACATGGTCTGATCACTAGAGTTCACAGATACTACTCCTACATACATATATTTTAATACAATGTAATATAATTTAACCATGTACCATTACACAGATTTTTCTTAAGATTTGATTTCCAGGGGAGGCATGGAAGTGCCCCCTGGGTATCAAATGGTGCACCTCTAACATGTTTCTTTGTGCTAAAAGCTACAAATTCAAAGCCAGGTAATTTTCACTTCAAAGTGCCTCCACTCTTATTACTCCATAAAATTATTGCAGAATAAAAATATCATTGATTCTGTTTTATGAGTAAAGCAAGGTATATTAAATAGCAGCAACTTGTATATTAAGGCAGACTGCCATCAACCCCTGATGACAGTAAATCTAAGCCAGAAAAACATTTACCTTTTGGTCTAATCTAAAAGCTGAGATTAAAATAACATTGCTTTTGGTTAATTGGATATTCTGTTGTAAAGTTACATCCAAATTGGCAAAAGTCTTCGCGGTAATTTGAAAAACTATACCTAGTTCTTAAAAGTCAAGTTTTAAGTTTTTGTACTGAGTAAAACTTGAATGGATAGAGGATTTTCATCTTGTTTTTAACACATTTTTCTAATGTTTTGGATGTTGGAACCTGATTAATATGATAGAAGACACTTCAAAGGTAACATTTATGATGAAATTAGAAATTCGACTTCGGATGTGACTCTTGGTTATGCTCAGTTTTATGGCCCGTATCATGTAATATACTATGCCAACCTTAAGGTACCTATTGATATGACGGGTTACAAATATACACATATGTAAAAATATTATTTCTACAAATTTATGGAATGTATCTCACTGTGCTTGTATGATCTGTAATGTACTTTGCTTTAACAACCAAGTCACATATTATATACCCTAACAGCCTGCCTATCAGAAGGAAATGACTTCAGCAGTGAAATCCCCAGTTTAGATAACATGCTTGGAATCAACCATTAATCACTTTAATGACATTTCTAACATTTGCCTGGAATAGCAATGCATGATGTGATTTATTTATATGCATTGATTTCATTATTTAACTCCTGTGCCTGCCACACAACTGTCACCCGAGTATTAACACATGGTTAAATAGCATCGCCCGGAAGACCTTTTTTAAAATCTTATACTGCACAGATATGTTGGTTGAATATTTTATCTGAGTAAATTATGGTAACATGCTCACACAATGTAGGAAAATTCATATATGCCTGTAGTCAAGAAATCAAGAAAAAAATCCAAATTATAGAAAGCTTATTTTCACTGTAATTCTTGAAACAAAGAAGCTAATAAGACATCTTGTTTATTACTAAATATTTCTACGCACCATACATTCTTAGGGTTAGGATTAGGGGTTGGGAATAGGGTTAGGAGGTTTGGGTTAAGATTAGGATTAGGATTAGAATTAAGGTAAGTATTTGGGTTGTAAGATAAGGGTGCGAGGTCTTTTCTAAAGTTACTCCAAATATCTGGCTATTTAGTCCACCAAAGATGACACAAAGAAAGGCCGTTTTTTTTTTCAATTTGAAAATACTCATTTTGATGAAATTTAGTACTGGCAAAATTCTGTGTATCTTATATATCATAGATCAGACATTGATTAATTTGGCAGAAAATGTCGATAAGGCATAAAAGAGTCAAAAAGATTACTATCAAGTTATATCCTTGGGTCATATTTCTTTCATGCAAATTGATTGCACCTTGCTAAATGACAATGAATTGAAACATTCATTTCTTGGAAAAATGTTTGGATTGGGCGAGGGGATGCAGTGTTTATTTATAATATTAACATTATTTCAAAAATCAGTTGCATATAATAAGCATTTTTGACACTTGTACCCTTATATTCATTAAATATAATTAAACTTGCTTACACATTTATTAAACAGAAAGTACAAGAAATAGACAAATGCCAGCGATTTAAGAGAAATAAAAGGGTTTAGTGAAACCGAAAACACATTGGCCCATATTCCAGAAAGATGTTCAGCTAAACCATTGGGGCTCTCCACATGGGAGCGTCACATCTAGATGCATCTAGATGAATGTGCATTTCCGAAGTGCAGATTGTGTTCACACGGTCCCGCGTCAATCTGACTTTTTGCTCCAGTTGCGCATATATATCACGCGGGGGTGTGCGTGTGCGTGGAAATAACACAACTACGCGTATGTACACGCGCAGTCACTTACACCGGTGCGATCGTTTGCTGAAGTCCAGTTTAATCTAGATGCATCTGGATGTGCGAAGTACAGATTAATTTGCCCATGTGGAGAGCCCCATTGTTTAACTGAGCATCAACTGTCAAGGAATGATATGCATCATTGCAGCTTTCAAGCAGAACAGTTCAATGAGTCGTGCTGTTGACGAGAAATAAAACCTTGATTTAGCTAAACACCTTTCTGGAATACGGGCCCAACTGTCCAGGAATGATAATCACCGTTGCAGCTTTCAAGCGGAACAGGTCAATGAGCCGTGCTGATGACGAGAACTATAAATCCATGGTTTAGCTAAAACCTTTCGGGAATACAGGCCATTATGTTCTTGGTTATCCTGTATATCACAACACAAATATATTTGCTATGCAAAATGAAATGAACTAAACCCCTTAAATAAGGGAAAATGAATAAATTCAACTATATGAATCAATAAAAAAGACCTAGAACAGCAGAACGTCATAGAGGAAGAGGTTGAGAGAACCTAGCAAGCTACGTCGCTGCAAAATGAAGACTCTGAAAAGGTATCTATATATTACTAAAAAAGACCTACATAGACTAGCATACAGAAATATCATGGCAATCTTTAACATCAGAAGGAATTCCATTCCACAGTTATGGAAGAAACACATAAAGAGAATTGGATGAAGACAGTGCTGGATTTCTTTGCATATTGTAAAGTTTTGGGTCAATTGTTGCATTTAAATCATATTTGAACTAAAAGTGTAACAGTGCCTTTAAACTTCGGCTTTATGATACCCAATATCAAAATGAAAGATAAACAGAGCAAAAATGCACAAATACACCTAATTTGCATATTTAATTGGCAGCCATTTTGGATTTTGGCAGATATAAACACTAAATTTCGCTGATATTATTGTAAAATTTGCCCAGAAACTAAATGATCAATATGAAAACAAATTTTATGTAAGAGTTAAGTGAGGTGTATTAAATATAAATTTGCATACTAGGGATCTATTCCATCCTCTGGGAAGTCATACAGAGCCTTTTGTGGTCAAAATTGGGCCAAAAATTGACATTTTTGTATATTTTGTGTAGAGAGGAAGGTTCATAAAAGTAAAATTCGCCTGGAAAGTACAACTCAGACAAATTCAAACTATCCATTACAAGAAAGAAGAAAGAAACAGCTTTCCAAAACTGTTTACTACAGCTTTATCGCATTTGTAGTTTTGAAATGACAGCTATTTTGAGGTGAAAAATGATGAGTTTTTCTATACAGACAACTCTCAAAAGAGCAGATGCAACCAAGTTTACAATATGTATATCAATAGGCCGAATTCATAAAAGTAGCAATTGCTAGGAAGAAAAAGACTTTAAGAAAAAGCAATAGCTAGGCTAAAAAAAGATTTAGCCTAAGCAATTGCTTAAAAACATATTCACGACCTTCAGCTTGGACTAATACCTTTTTCTTGTCTGGGATCGACCCAGACAAGCAAAAGCTAGCATACAAACAATAGCCAGGCTAGCTTTTGCTTACATAAAGTTAGAAATTGTTCTGCCTACCGCGTGATAGTTTTCAGACACAAATGTTACAGCAAATCACTCCACGTTTTCGGTGTCAATTTGTCACAGATTTCGACAAATAGCATGATTTGTATAATCTATAGTAACGCAACACTAGTATACTTCAGTGTTTTTTCTTACGCAGCACAAATATAGCGGAAATCATGAATATATACCAGTGCTAAGCTCCTCACATAGGATCTTAGTAAAATGTAAGTAATTGCTACATGTTGTAAGTTGAATACAAATGTAAGCAATTACTAGCCAGACGAGCAATTGCTTGGAAGGGATTAGAAATAGCTATTGCGGCCTTGAGAGAGCTTTTTCTTGCAAGTCAATGCTAGCTTTTAAGAATAGAAATTCAAGAAAAGGCTATAGAAATAGCAATTGCTACTTTTATGAATTCGGCCTAATATCTAGTTCAAGGTGTCCCATGGCTTTTGTCATTGAAAATCATTTTCCTACATTATGTGAGCATGTTACCATAATTTACTCAGATAAAATATTCAGTCTTTGGCAGTATCCAGAAGCTGGTAGAATGGCATGTTTGTCCATGTTTTGATGTCATTTCTCCATCTCAAGGTCAATCTGGGGCAGCCTTGTTTTCGTTTTCCCTCCACAGATACTTGAAGGACAGCTTGCACAAGGCAACGTGTTGTTTCCTTTGTAATGTGATGAAACCAGCAAAGTTTGCAGATGGCTGTCGACTCCAATGGCTGTTGTTATCTCACGTCTGGTGGATTCATTAGTTCTATGAGCTATGTATGGGACTCCCAGGAGACGGCGATAATTATATAGCTTACATGATTGTTTCATCAAGTTCTATGGCCTAACTCATCAGAAGAAAATAGCAATATTCAAAAGAAATCAAACCCATGCCATAATTAAAAAAGAAATCGACACATGCAATAACTAAAGGGAGAAATCAACACATGCCAAAACTAAAGAAATCTAAAACACATCTTTTAATGTTATGTTTTCTATGAGTATGTGTTGAAAAAAGAACAACTTCTTGTTGTAGCATGTATTAAACAAATCCAGACTTACTAACTCTGCTCATTTCCCCTAACATGTGTAAATCTGTATTATGACATATAGAAGTGGAATGGTCTTGCCATTGTGTCTTCTAATTATGTATAGTAAGTGGAGTTTCAACAAATCAATGCACATGTTCAATTATCTCTGAAACAAAGAAAACTGAAGACCAATGTCCCAAAGTCAATCAATTAATTCACAGAAAATGTTATCATGACCTTAGTCATATCGATGCTAAAATTTCACCAACAAACAGGAGTATGAAAGAGCCCATGCACTCTATGTTGGAAACATGTCACACTGTTTTTTAGCAAAATAACATCCCTCTTTGTATTTATATTTTATGCATTTATAGGTAAAGTATTTGAAAATCCAAATATTGAGGCTTAAAATCTAAATAATTAAGCAATTCGAACATCTATAAGATATTGAATTTAACTTTTCAGAAGGCAGCTTTTACTTTACTATTACTTTTGATGAATCTGACAATGTCACAGAAGAAAGGATTATTTACTCTTTGCTTAATTTGCTGTAATAAATCATGTAAGTTAAATTTCTGACAATGCCTAGTAATTGTCTAGACATAGGAAGAATTATGTGTTGGAGGCAAAT
Organism: Ophiothrix spiculata; assembly: GCA_000969725.1. Classification (NCBI taxonomy): domain Eukaryota; kingdom Metazoa; phylum Echinodermata; class Ophiuroidea; order Amphilepidida; family Ophiotrichidae; genus Ophiothrix; species Ophiothrix spiculata. Next base: position 10,359 of record JXSR01S009670.1, read on the forward strand.
TGGATTCTCAATTTAATTTATTTTGTCGCAACGTTATGAGTGATTTATGTTACTTTACTTT
>JXSR01S009671.1:13541-31342 GCA_000969725.1 Ophiothrix spiculata
ATAATCTTTCAGATGAGACCAAAAAATCAATTTTAATTTTGCCGACCTTAAGGTACCTTTCGATATGACGGGTCACAAATGCTCTAACATATGAAATGATAAAATCAGAACTTGATATCATATGCAGAGTCCCCCCCCCCCACACTTTCGGGGTGAGCCATCACAAAGTAAGGGACATTTACATGAAAATATGACTTCGAATGCTCAGAAAATTGGGAATCAGAAGATAAATAGTTTCCACTGCATTTGTAGGGGCTCGAACTATGCCTTTTGGCACGAGTCATCCGTACAACTATCCGTGTTTAAATTATTTCCCCTTTTACCCTAATGCACCTTGGGATTAGAACGGGGATTTGATGATATCGTGTAGAATACATTTTTATTCGCCACCATGTCGAATATTCTATCATGAAATACCAGTAGTCGTTATTACATAGATATGCGTGAGATTTTATTGAATAACGAAAAAATATTGCACAAAATTGGCATAGAATATTCTATGGGAAGAAGTAACTAAAAGACCCTTACTAAGAAGCGGAGTTAAGTGAAGTACATACAATATATGCGTGACAAAGTCGTGGTTTCTTTCGTTCATATAAAGATATCAATTTATGCCTTGGTGGAATGCTAGAATTAAAAAAAGGTAGGTCATTGGGTCATTTGACTGTGAAGAAATTGCTAATTGATAAAAATGTAACGGTAAAAATTGGAGTGGGAATTCATTATTTGAGTGAGGTACAATTGTGGTCACGAGTAATTTATGATAGTTATCAAAAGTATCAAACTCACGTTAAAAGTTTACAATTATCAGCTTATTAATGTAGAATTTTGCTACCGTTTATGTAAATAATGTTATTATAGTCACAAGTTGGTAGCAGGTTTTGTTTGTATGTCAATGTTGACTTTTATGGATAAAGATTTTTACTACAGATAAACACATTACTGTTACTTTGATGAACCATGCCTATATTATCAAATAAAATGCGCATGCACTCTTTTCCACGAGAAGGGTGTGGTCCTTTCAGGTCTCTCTATTGGTTTTCATTGCGGAATCTTTCCACTTTCTGATAAAGCTTTTCGGTCGTCACTGGTTCTCATTTTATTTCCTTTCTTACGAACGTTATCATTTCAGAAACAGGAGCGTCGCAAACATGAAAACTTCAGTGTATAAAAAATCAAAGTCTCTTGAGATTAAAGATATTATATTATACGATTCTGTTACGGGTTAATTGCATATTAATGACATTGTATTTGATGATTATGACTGTAGTATTGATATTTTGACAAATGTCATGAACTAAAATAATGTAAGAAGTAAAACTCTTGTAACCCTGTTTGTTACCATACCGCTATCTATCTTAATGTACTACGCGACATGAAGACTTTTCAACCACAGTGCAATTATAACCTTTTGGTCAAGTTGTGTATTGATATCTAACAAGTTTAATAATGCACTATAATATACTTGGAGAAAGAAGACAGCAAGCCGTATTGGAACTTAGCAGTTAATTTGGACTAGAATGTTATAATAGCGAAACTTGCCAAAATGGAAACCAAACTCTGGGTCACGCAGAAAATTGTTTTACTGATAATCGTATATTCTTAATTGTTTCGGTACTTTGGGTCAAAGTTTATCATCAGAAGCACAGAAAGTACTCACATGTAATTCTACGGATTTCTACCAATATAGATCTTCTAATCTTTCTTACTATTATATATGGACACCAGACACCCGTGTATGTACCTTTGGTTACTCATGTCCAGCTGCCTGTCGTTGCACATTGGACAACGATTCAATGACAAACCAATGCCCTGACGGTACCGGTTTATCCCTTCAGCTTCAGTACAACTACAACGACTCATTAATTGTTGGTAGTTCGTGGATGAATACAGGACTTTCAGAAATTAGTGAGAATGCCTTTACCCATGCCTTCTTGGGAATTCCTCAAGCAATGCTCATTTTGCGACATAATCATATAACACAAATACACCAAAAGGCCTTTCAAAATCTGACAAACCTTGCGATACTTGATCTGATATTCAACAACATTACCGAGCTGCATTATGATATGAATGACGGACTCTTTGGTATGTATTGGATGGAATTTGCCGTGAATGACATTTCTGAAATCAATCAGAATACCTTTAAAGATATGCCATTTCTTAAATATTTGTACCTTGCTGCTAACAACCTTTATTTTATACATCCTCGAGGGTTTGAAGGGCTATATAGTCTCGGATATCTACTTCTATCCAATAATAATCTTAAGGAGATTAATTCTTTATGGTTTAGAGATTTATCTAATATACTTACAGTAGATATATCTTATAATAAGCTAACTACAGGTTTGAATCCACAGGATTTTGGAGACCTTCCTTACCTTTTTGGATTCGTAGCTGATCACTGCAACATCTCAGGTATACGCGCGTCTTTTTATAAATTTCCCGGGTTGTACGAGTTGCGCTTAAATTTTAATAAAATTTTGGAAGTTAACCAACCGGTATTTGGGGGCTTGAAAAATGGCAAAGGTTAGAGCTTCAGCAAAATGAGATTGTAAAACTCAAAAACAATATCAGTTCAAATATCTCATTAGACTCCAAGAGTTGGAATTACACGTTTATAAAATAACTGCTTTGCTAATCTCACCAATAAACTGCCATTTAATAACATCAGGCATATTTCTTCAAAACTGTTCGCCGGAAGTACACTTTTAAAACTTTTAAATCTTGCTTACAACGGCCTTATAGAATTTCCAACTTATGGTTTTATTGAAGAAAGTAGATTAGAAGTATTTGATCTCCCGAGCAATCACATTCAAATCCTATATCCAGATCAATTTGTAAGGCTACCAGACCTTGAGCAATTGCGCTTAGACCACAATAATCTCAAAGAATTACCCGATATGATTTTTCAAAAAACGTGAAACTCAGGTATCTTTATTTGCCACGTAATAAAATTTCTTCTTTTTCTAGTGGTACCTTTCAGAATATAACCGCATTAGTGTTTCTAGATCTTTCAGAAAATTTATTAAATGCACTTGATTTCGAGAACATAGCCTTCTCCGGCTACTTGGTAAGTTATACAAACATAAGAAATGAGTATGTTAAGGGTAGAGGCAATCCATCTGCTCAGGAAAATGTGAATCCTAACTATATTTTTAATCATGAAAAGATAAATAGTTTCCACTGCCTTTGCGGGGATTCGAACCATGGATTATGGCAGGGGTTAGTCATGCATTACGAAGCGAGGGATCTACCGCTGAGCTATCAAGGCAGCGTTGAGATCGTGAACTAAAATCTGAAACATAAACATTAGAATGCTGTATTTTTCTTTTGTTTACATAAAAATTGCAATTTTTGCCTCATTGGAATGCTCAATTTGTAAGTAAATTATGCAAATGCGTTTATCAGACAAAATGTAGATAATGTAGATACTTAAAACAGGCAATTCAAAGCTCAAACAGGGCAAACTAAGAGTCGTAATTCACGTCCGGATTTTCGGGCCAAACAACGCGGGTTTGTTACATTATCATTCAAAATCAACTCAGCATATTTATAAAATATTGTTTGTAATTCAATAAGAAGTATCAAGCCTACAATCTGTCAAAATTTGAAACCAGTCGAATTGTTCGAACATCATGAAATTATGAGGTTTCGGCGAAAAAGGGTCAACTTTTCGAAGTAGTCTTTAGGCGTCATTTTGACCTTGATAATGGACGTGAAATCACTAGTAAAGTTCTATGTATAAACTATAGACTCTATTCAATATGTACGCCAACAATTGTGATATTCTGATAAATGTAAGTAGGTAAAAACTTGCAGTAAACATGACACTCAGCCGAGCGAGACGTTTTAGGGACTGTAGCCTTAATGAAATTAAACGTCCCCAGCAATATCAACTCCTTTCAAGGGGTGCATGGGAGTGCAAACCAACTTTAAATATTCTAGTTGATAACGAAGCTACATGCTGTTTCATTCACACAGGAACGTGCAATGCCACTATCCCCAAATCACATTTCTTGACATGCGGGAAGTTATTGCCAAATGTGTTCCAGAAAGTCTCTATGTGGATAGTGAGTATATTTGCCATAGCAAGCAACACTTGTGCTTTTATTTTTAGGCATACTATCAAACAAAAATCAAATGAAGTCCAAGGTCTCTTTATATCAAATCTTTTGCTTTCAGATTTGCTTATGGGTATCTATATGATCATAATTGCAGGTGCTGATTATGTTTACCGTGATTATTTTCCCTCTGAAGCATGGAGATCAAGTGTTAGTTGTAAAATTGCAGGAACCCTTTCTGTTCTATCAAGTGAAGCGTCAGTAATTTGGGTAGCTCTAATTAGTTTAGATCGGTTCATAGCCATACGACATACGTTTAGCAAGTACAGAATTCGCACAAAATCTGCTCGTGTGTTAAGTTTTATTGTATAGGTGGCAGCTCTGATTCTGGCTATATTGTCAACTATTCTTTCTCAAATTGATACCGATTTTTACGATGTATCCGAAGTATGTACTGGACTGCCTCTGTCACAAAGAAATGTATTCACAAATACTACGAAAACTATCGCAACAAGTATAGCTACTAATGATCGTTTCAGAAACATCCATTTTGAAATAGTTAAAGACTCAAAAGCCGGAATGTACTTTGGCATTGTTATTTTCACATGTCTTAATTTCTTGAGTTGTTTGGTGGTTTTATTTTGTTATACTATGATATTCTTGACAGCCATACAGTCTGCTAAACGAGCTGGTAGCCTACTTCTCAAAATAAAGAATTGATAATGGCGTTCAAAATGGGTGCCATCGTGCTAACAGACTTGGCTTGCTGGGTACCTATTGTCATTCTATCAATTCTTGTACAAACTGGAATGGTAATTGTGACTCCTAACGTCTACAAATGGATTGTAACCTTAGTATTACCTATCAATTCAGCGATAATCCATTTCTTTACACACTGGCCACGTTTTTGTTTAATTTGTCCAAAAAGACAAAAAATAAGTTGACAAATTAAGAGACAAAAAACAGTATGTTGAAATAAGACCGAGTAGCTTAAGACGATAATGAAAATTAAGTAGATAATATATTTATAAAATTAGCACTTGACTTTGTATTGTGGTCTACACGTTAAAAAAATAAACGAATCATTTCACACCACCCAGCTCACAGCATTGTTCAAAGTGGCCGTTCATGAAGTTTGTTTGTTTATGCATGAACGTTGGAGGGCAAAAACAAGCATTCATGCATAACAATTCGCATGAATATCGCTCAGATATACCGAAAATTTACGTTTTAGCTTTTAAATGAAGTAAAATGGTAGAAAAATAGGTGAAATCATGTTTGTTTATATTGATCAAGTCGCCAATTCTCCGATGCTTCCTAAGGAGAATTAAGTAATGATTGTACTGATCTTGATGATGGTGAAAACTTGATAGATATCTGTATCTGCATCTGTATCATTTAGTCGGTAGAACTTCTCATTGGGGTAACATCACCAACCTATCATATGTAGCTGTCTTATATTACCTCCACTATTATAATAGGTACTGGGAGACAATTAACGATCGTGTCATTCTGTTCTCAATATCTCGTATACAGTGTGTCCCAGAAAAAAAAAACTTTCAATCTTTGCGTGTAAAGTTATTGGCGTTACCGGATAGGAAAAAAAATTGTAAAGGTATAATATACAATAGTTCATGAAATAGACGTAAATATAAAGTTTGTGTCACTTCAAATTGTAATCTAGAATATACGTTATGCTGTATCAAATATTAGGATATATACGTCAATTAATCAATTCCACTATTAGTTATGTTGTAAAATAGTATTGAATAAAGGTAGTTAATTTATTAGTGTGCCATTATCTTTAAATGAAGAATTTAGTGGGAGCAGAATTCAAGAGCCAAAATCTAGTTTTGAGTTATGACCGTTTTAAGTTCTGATTTTTTCATAACTTCTAAACCAAGAGGGTATTTAATTCATATTCGATATATGTTATTGTTTACAAAAGATGATCACTTAATTGAATTAAAGCTCTGTTATCAACTATTGATTTTCTAAAATCAATAATCACTATTTTGTACTTGACCACTCTTTCCACTAAAATCATGGTAACTAAACAAATAGTTGTAAACATTTTAAACTAATTAAACGAAATATTCTTAAAGTTTATGTTTGTTGAATCTTTAAGACAAAACGAACAATTTGAGACGCAAATTCACGCAAATTGGACCTCACTTTACCTCGTACCAAGCCCTGAAGGTATGTGAAACCACATATATTTGGAATCTGCATGACAATATGAGCAATTTGATATGAAACTTGATGTGTTTTGGATGTTTCTCAAATTTGACCCAAAATCCACTCAAGTGTGACAACCCTTACGAGAGGGTAAATAAATCACCCCAAAATTAGTCAAAATATTTCCTGTTCTTCTGTGACCTCAAAACCACAAATAACTCAATTTCGTCAAAATGGCGCTTGACTTTTCCAATAAGCTCTTCATGTACCTGCATTTTACGGGTGATACAATTCCCCAAAAAGTGTGCTTTAAGTAGACTTTGGAATGTGATAAATTTCTATCACTCTAAGAGTACGGTTTGTGACCAATCTCTACACCATTTTTAATACGGCAAAAACATCCATTATCAATATAAAAATTGATAGATTAAGTCCAAAAGGGCCTAAATCCACTTTTGGTCAAAATTGAATTATTGGTGCCATAGTGTAGTACTATAGTAGTAGTTTAATGGAGCCAAGACAATTTTCCCAAAAGTTGCTTTCATTAAGTCTACAAGTACACACAAATCTGTGTTTGTTTCCAAAAGGGCCTAAATCCACAACAGTTTGTTTCCAAAAGGGCCAAAATCCATTTTAGGTTGGAAATAAAGCTTTCAATAGAAAATAAGCAATAAAGTTTTGATTTCCATAAGTGGTGTTACTGTAGTGAGAGGACCTGTCCCGAACTTGTAAACCAGTAAAAACTCGAAAATTAATCAAACATGATAAGAAATTATCCTTTTGCTGATTTTCAGATGGATTTAGGCCCTTTTGGAAATACACTCTAAATGAAGAGATCATTCCCAAAAAAGAACATAAATCAACTTTGGGAAAAAATTTAGTTGTTAGTGCCATAGTTTAGTACTATAGTAGAAGTTTCATGAAACCAAACTATTTTTCCCAGAAATTGCTTTCATTGAGCTAACCAGTGCACACAAATCTCAATTTGTTTCCAAAAGGGCCTAAATCCACAGTTTGTTTCCAAAAGGGTCTAAATCCATCGCCTGGTGAAAATAAAGCTTTACATAAAAAATTAACAATGAAGTTCTGATTTCCTTGAGTGTTGTCACTTTAGTTAGAGACCAATTCCTAAAATGTAAAGCAGCAAAAACTTGAAAAGTAATTTTGCGCAACAAGAAAAAACTTTTTGCTGGTTTTCTCAAAAAGTACTCAGATGGATTTGGAAACAAACTCTTCATTTATTAAGTTGGTCTAGCAATGAAGTAAAAAATGTGACGTGTTAAATCTCAAGGTACAAGTTGTCGGCATACCCGATTCTGAGCTACAACCGTATGAAGTTGAAAATGAGTGAAAATGGTCGGGGAAAAATATGGTCCTTTAAGTATGTATTTTCAATGAATGACCTTGTAATCTGAAAAAATACACTCTAAATGAGTTGTTTGTGACCAAGTCAGATCCAATTTTTCCTGAAAATGTCCGTAGGTACGTCATCTGAGGCTCATTCTCCGATAAAGTGTGCAACGTTGCCGTTTTGGAGTCGCTCATGTTCGTGTTACTTGTTTAACGTTGTCAAGCCTATTACAAATGATTTGAATGGTTTAGTTAATACATAAGAGTCACATTAGTAACATGTGTGAAGCTAAACATATTAGCATACCAGGAAAGTAGATAATGATAAATCTGAAAATGCAAAATCTCTATTTTTCCGCATGTCGCCAGCCATACTTTTTCTGTTTCATGTGCCCCGTTCTTAAAATATTCGAGCATATCAAACATAATGCACACTATATAACAGCCCGTAATAGGTATTGATAATGACATAATGTTTAATAATTATATTAAGTATTTGATATGGCATAAGAGGTTTTTGAAAGTATGTCGCCAATATTGCAAATAGATACGTAATCATTTCTAAAACCGATAACAAAGTGTCAAAATAAATGTGTTGATCATGTTGATGGCTGATTCCACATTAGGTTTATCAAGTAAACTTAAATGTTGCATAACATATATGTTATATAAAATTGTACATTAACAGTAACGGTTTACAAGGATATTAATATCAAAAGACCCTATGTGACGGTGACGTCGAAACAGATACGTAATGTACATTCTGCTGCCTACTCGCAAAACGCGGTAGACTATGAGCGAAAATACTACACCAGAGTGTAGTATGTGTAGAGCTCCTAATTTAGTGTAAAAATCAAATTTTTAAGAAAACAAATTTTCTCAAAAATGAGTACAATAATAGTATAGACAGCAGGAGACTATTAAGAGCACAGTTCATGAAATATCTTGGGTCTAGAACCCGGGTACCCACCCGTCCTGAGTTTACCCGGGTACAAAATCTGCCGACCGACTACCTGAACTGGACTAGTCATAGAATTTTGAACCAACAAATTTCTGTTCAACAATTTATGATAAAATCATCATCTGATTGAAGTATGATAAACCATGATCACAATGGGCGAAAAATCAAAATTGTTGGTGTAATGAGACATCATATAGTCGTACTAGATCCTTCAAACCCGTTCTAACATTGTAAATGCTCAATTATCAACACAGTCGGTCGGGTACCCGGGTAGCAAATTACCCGAAAGGTCCCAGGCCTAACCTAATTTTTAGCATGTTTAGAGGGTCGAAAATCGACTTTTCATAAACAAAAACCAATATTGTTAACACCATTTCATATAGTGTTTCCGCTGAAGTAAAATATTTCGTTGTATTTGGTCAACACATGATCCTTTGCTTCAATCCTTTACAGGATTTTGTCCATGGTTTGTCAAATGTACTGCCTCTCAGGTGCTTTGGCATCCTTGGGCAAAGCAGAAGTCAAAGGCTGTCGATGCAGATCTGTTTTACTGGATATAGCGTTTCAAAATTAAAGATACACTCCCAGCGGAAACACTATATGAAATGGTGTTAACAATATTGGTTTTTGTTTATGAAAAGTCGATTTTCGACCCTCTAAACAAGCTAAAAATTAGGTTAGGCCTGGGACCTTTCGGGTAATTTGCTACCCGGGTACCCGACCGACTGTGTTGATAATTGAGCATTTACAATGTTAGAACGGGTTTGAAGGATCTAGTACGACCATATGATGTCTCATTACACCAACAATTTTGATATTTCATATAGTGTTTCCGCTGAAGTAAAATATTTCGTTGTATTTGGTCAACACATGATCCTTTGCTTCAATCCTTTACAGGATTTTGTCCATGATTTGTCAAATGTACTGCCTCTCAGGTGCTTTGGCATCCTTGGGCAAAGCAGAAGTCAAAGGCTGTCGATGCAGATCTGTTTTACTGGATATAGCGTTTCAAAATTAAAGATACACTCCCTTCTTTTAAACTCATTCCTTTTTTGTCCTCCTCCAATGAAGACGACACGTGTCGCCTAATTAGGCTTTTGATGCAGTGGCTTCATCCGTTTGACGTTCCTTAAAAAGAACAAAATATAGTGTTATACTTATATTTTAAGATCATCCACAAATATGTCACCTCCCCATGTAAAGATTTATGCAAAATTAGGGGAGTTCCGAGGTTTTTAGCTCCGGATTTCAAAATCAATTTACTCAGTGTTGCCAAATAATGACTGGTTTAGCAAAAAACCTTGGACATTTAAAACTGTTACAACGATTTTTTTGAATAGGTGACAATTTTTGGCCAAAGTCCGGAAATACTTTATGACGTTATAATTACGTAATCGCCTCTTTTCATTATCTTAGTATCAATGGAAAGAGGAGACCCTACCGTATTTTACAATACCAAACAATATAACTTTTGGGCTCCCAATTTCAAAATCACAGGTTCCACCCCTTTCAGATGAAGACGTGTAAAGGGCTCTGGAAGACAAGGGTTAATGGTCGCCAAAATGGTAAACGGGTTGTCATAAAGCGCCCATCTCAAACGCCGACTGCAAAATTGTAAAGGAACCTTTATTTTATAATCAATGGTTTTAAAAAACACATGCACAAAAAGGAAAACAATAGGAATACGATGTTCGGCAAATATGGAGAGTTTAATTCATTTAAAGAAACGAGATTCCGAAACTAAAAGTAAATATTAAACGAACCAAACCTCCTCACACTAACTAACAACTAACACTACGACTAACATACTAGTCATTATTAGTAATAAAATAAAACAAAAACATGGGTTGGGTGGGACTTGGGTCGAGACAAGGAACAGAAGACGGCACTGACAGCAAGCGATAGATACTACGATATGATTAATAGAGCATTTTTATTTTACCTCTGTGTTGCTATTTCTATCATACGTCACAACCCGTTCATTAAACTGCTCTGTTTCTTCACGTCTTGGCGACAGACTCTTGCTATGTAAATACTGTCGAGTGTGGTTCTCCTCAAAAAGTCTTAACATATCATTTTTGTTTTCCGCAAATTTGCGACCTGTAAGAGCAATATTATAATCACAGGTTATTTAATTAATACGGCCATACGGAAAGTGAATGGATAAGACGAGTATAACAAGTGTTAACAAGCCTTGAAAATATATTTGTGTTGGTTTCTAAATTCTCTATATCATTATTATCATACTAGTATCTTTTGCAAATGTAACGCTCGTGCAGTTTTCTACCTCATGGGTAGGCTGGCGGGTTTCCACCGTCGGCCACCAGTGTCCTTGTGGTAGGAGTCTGTGTGTTTGCATAAAACTGAGTTGTACCATATTAGTATCTTTAGCATATGTAAGCTCGTATGGTTTTCTAGCTCATGGGTATGCTGCCGGTTTTCCGTCGTTGGCCATCTGCTTCTGCAGCAGTCTGTATTTTTGTTTAAAACTTAAGATGTATTTACTGATCTATATACTGCTCTGTATGTAGGAGTTGTGTGAAAGCGCTACGATCTTGTTGTAGCAGCGCTATATTATAAGTATTTGTATGTATATAAATAGACCGTCTTTGGTATGTAAGGCTCAAGTTGAAAGTGTGAATCTTTGTTTGTTACCAGATCACGCGTGTTATGCTGAATTCTTCATAAGAGGGCATCCGCGTGACACGTGCATACAACAATAACTTCCAAATAAATAATACGCTCTAAATAACTTTATAGTCATACATGTAGTAAGAACACGCTTGATTGAGAAATATCAGATCCCTGACAGATTATTCTTATACTAGTATATATCATAGCTCATTATAATACTGTTTTCGTTAATTGTTCTTGGTTAACGCGCGTGATTTTCACTTGCTTAAATATCAATGACACTGGCACACCACAAAGATATCGTCCTATCGTGTTACGCTCAACCTGGGACGTCCGATGGCACTTGATTCTGCAGCCTAAATGTTTGCAATTAGCTGCGCACTGTGATATCTATCATAATGCCATTGTATTGGACAAGTTGGTTATTGGGCTTGATTAAGACAGCAAGCTTGAAATCATGGGTTCGAGTTTCTACCCGGGCCAATTATTAAAATATTTTTTTCTTCACGATAAAAAATAAAGAATATTATAGATAAACAAATAAAAAATATCGTAATATCACGTACTTTAAACATGAAAAAAAAAGAACTCACATACTGTAAATTAATGTACCATATGGATGTGAATTCATAAACTCTTACTTTAAATCAGTTTTTAGAGCAACCTCAAAGAAATCGAAGAACATTTTAAAGCATTTTCATATTAAATGGACCTATTCTATAAAAATGTAATTCCGTCTGCTATACTTGTCGGGGTTCTTTTTTATTATTCTTTTTTGAAAACCTTATTTAGAGCACGTGAATTACGAGATTCCCACTGTGAAAGTGATATAGATTTAACTTACGCATAAGAAACCCATTTGATACATCTATTAGGAAACGCCTCACCAATCTTGGAATAAAGGATATGATGCAGAATGGGGCAACAAGCATGGGCTTTTCCACGTATTCTCTGGTCAATGTGTAGCGTTGAAATCTCCAGTGTAGGTCAGTCTGCTCTTGAACAAGGCTAAAGGTGTTGCTGCAGAACATAATTTAAACAAATATTATCATTACGCTGTTTATCAGATTTATAGTTCAACTCTGACCCTAAATTGACGAAATGATGATAATGAAGCCGTAATATATGATAATACCTGTGAATATTTTTCAAATTAGGAGTTTAATTTTAAAATAAATTCAAGAAATTATTTTGTCAATCCTAAACATTATCATTCGAAGTATTTCTAAAAATTTTGATAAACTAAAACTTAAAAGAATATTTAGAAGTATTAAATCCTAAATTTACTATTATAGCTACTCAAGAGACCTGGTTTAAAGAAAAAAGCCCACTCGACTATTATAATCTTATTGTATGGAAGCTGTCAGGAGAATTGATTGGTCAGGTCGGCGGAGTGGTCATATATATACATAATGATATTGATTACAAATTAAGAGATGATCTGACACAAGTTTAATGTGTATAAATCCCATTGAAATGAAGGGGAAAAAAAGAGGTGTACTTATAAAATTAATCAAATCTAGCTTATTTTTCAGCCGATTTCTATCATTTTTTCTGCATTTGAAAGAAAATTGTATTTTCTTTACTAAAACAACAACATATTTATGATTTGACGCTTAAATTAAGATAAAGTTCATTTTTAATCCGTGCACAATTTCTATTGATTCACGTGGTGTTACACAAATCAACTTGAAATTAAAAAAGAAATATAAAAAATACATGGAAAGTTCTTAACAACGCTTTAAACTAAAATCAATATAAATCTTGCAACACAGAATTTAATTTAGATGGATGTGTAATTAATAATCCTACTGAAGTTTTTAATCATTTTCATGATTTCTTCATTAATGTTGGTCCAAACCAAGTCTCCCAAATCCCAAATAATAATGTCCACTTTTCAACATATTTCAATAATCTAATGAAAGTAGTATGTTCTTTTCTCCAATTACAGAGTAGGAGGTAGTTAAAATAATCAAAACTCTTGATGCTAAAAAGAGTGCAGGGCACTATAATATTCCAATTCTGATTATTGAAAAACTAGCAAAATGAACTAAACATGCCTCTCCAATACATTTTTAATTTATCTTTAAAGTAGTGGCATAATTCCTGGACAGGTTAAACTTGCTTGAGTTGTACCTATTCATAAAAAGGAAGGTAAGGATGTTTTCAATAATTATAGACCAATCTCAGTACTTCCAGGTTCAAAGATTTTCGAAAGATTGTTTTTAAATAGATGTATTTCATTTTTAAATAAACATAAAATATTATATGATGATCAATTTGGTTTTCGACCTAGACACTAAACTAATATGGCAATAATTAAACTTGTTAATAAAATAGTGCAAGCAGCAAATAATGATGAAATAACAGCCGGTTCATTTCTGAACCTCTCCAAAGCATTTGACACAATTAAACATTTTATTATTTTAGATAAAATGGCTCATTATTAAATCAGAGGTCTATTCCAAATTCTGTTCCTAACTTATCTTTAATACTTTATGCAGATGACACAAGTGCTTTCATATCACATAAAGATGCTAACACAAAATACTATTTGGCACTCATATAAATGTCATGTTATTTGGCACTCATATAAAAACTAACCAGTATAGAAATGATCTAAAACTGTCACTTGAAAATGTAGAAATAAAATGTGTCAATGCATGTAAATTTTCAGATGTAACCATAGATCAAAATCTTACATGGGAAAACTATATTAATCAACTTACTACTTAGCATTGGAATGTTATTCAAGGTGAAAAATTCTCTCCCAGAAACACCACTACTTAGTCTTTATGATAAGTTAGTGCTTCACAAATAAACTATGGAATCACTGCATGGAGCAGTGTCAGTATATCAGCCAAAACCTGGCTTCATATTTTGCAAAAACGAACTTTGCGAGCAATAGGTTATAGTGAATTCAGAAGCCATTCAAATCCACTCTTCATTAAATATAATCAATTGAAAATTGATGAGCTTTGAATATTGGAACATTTATGCATAAATAGAGTAATTATCTCTTTAATACCTTCAACTTTTAACCTAATGTTTATAACCAATGTGGATACTCATAACTATGATTCTAGATTTGGCAGTAATTTTAAATACCCTAATTATAAACTTAAATTTGGTAAGAAATCAAGTGGAGTGGAAGCCCGAGTGGAAGTATGGAATAATATTTCTGATAGAATTCAAAATTCTGATAATGTTAAATGCTTCGAAAGTAATTACAAGAATTGTCTTGTTTCTCAATTTGTTTATTACTTCATTATTAAAATTGTTTTTGTAAATTTAAGGAATTAACCACTATTTTTCAGTCCTCCTTCGCATTATTGTATAAATGATATGTATATTTTCCTGATGTAATAATAATATGTTATGTTATGAATAATAATATGTTATGTTATGTTATGTTATGTTATGTTATGTTATGTTATATAATGTTATGTTATGGTTTATAAACTCAATTTGTTTCTTGTGGAGGCATTTTTTGAACTTGAGCTCAAATGACATGTAAACCTTGAATGACCTTGACCCGACCTCCCGTAAGCATATAGATCCTCAAAATCCAGGGGCGGGCCCATACATGGTGCGCAAATGTTTCGGGGATAAGTGCATACATGCGCTCCACCTTAGACTGTGACTTCAGATGACTTAAAGGTGCAACCTCACCTATTTTCTAGCTAAATAAAAAGACGGGAACAATGTAAATGTATGCTGAAAATTGGAAACCATTTTAAAATTCGTTATAGGCAACTGTGTTGCAGTGGCGTAGCCAGAAATTTTGTTCAGGGGGGGGGGGGGGGGTAAAGACATTTCATCTCAATTTTCCCTGATTTTCCCCCTGCGTTTGCACATTTCTTCCCAATTTTCCGGCCAAAAATGGCGATTTTCGTACTCCCAAAACAAATTCACTCACTCACTCACTCCGTCGACTCTTGCTGTCGGGCATTGATGATGGCTCTCCAAAGACGTCTGTCATGCATGGTGGTTTCAATTTCATTGGTCTGGTGTTATCTTACAGCAGATCCACATAGGTCTTCATGGGACGTCCTTGGGTTCTTCTTCCCTGGGTAGGCTGCCATGTGACTAGTTTGTATACTGGACACTCTTTAGCTCTCAATGCCCTGCAAATGTTAGTCTCCGGTAGTGATTTTGGAGGTGATGTAGGGTATGCCACCATACAGTTCTTTGTTTGTCATGTGTTGTTTCCAACGCACATTCAGGGCTGCCCTCAACATTCTTGTGTAGCATCCATCAGAGGCTTTTCTGGTTTTCTTTGTTATGGTCCAGGTCTCACAACCATAGAGCAGCACGCTTTCGACTGTGGCTTGGAATAGTTTGATTTTCAGGGGCCTCTGGAGGTTGGATTTCCAAATGCTTTTCAACTTGTTACAAGCCTTCCATACCAGTGCTTTTCTGATCTTGATGTCTTGCTCAGAACTCTGGACCCATGACCCAAGATATTTGAAACTTAACTTCTTCCAGAGAGCTGTCATCTACAGTGTGGATTGTGACACAAGTTGGCTGATTGTACGTCATGAACTGAGTCTTCTTTGCATTCATGTGCAGACCAACACAGAGTGCAGCATCCTCAACCTTATTCAGCAGTTCCGACCGACTCTGCGACTGTTCCTAGGAGTGACTGTGAATCCAAGTCTTTCCTCTTCACCACTGGTTGCTGACCTAAGGCAGTAGTCCAATACTGTGATAAATAAATAAGGGGCAGGCGTGTTGCCTTGTAGCATTCCAGCTAGGATTTCAAACTCATCTGTATCACCATCTGGTGTTATAACTAAGGCCTTGGTACCCTGGTATGTGTCTTCAATCGCATGAGCTATGGTGTCTGGGATGCCATATGCTTTAAGAATTTGTATCATCTTGCCTCGGTGGATGGTATCAAAGGCTTTCTTAAAGTCTATGAATGTTATAACTGCTGGAAGGTGTTTGTCTTTTATTCCTTCAAACAATCTCCGCAAGGCTAGGATCTGTTCAGTGGTGGATCTTTTTTCCCTAAAGCCACATTGATTTGCTCTAAGCTTATCATCAACATGTGGTCGAATTCTATTAAGTAACATCAAGTTGTATGTTTTGGCCATGATTGAACTGAGGCTGATTCTTCTGTAGTTTGTTGTCAAACTGAGGTCCCCACTCTTAGGTACAGGGATGAGATTCAGAATGGACCACTGGTTGGGTTTTTGACGGTTTAGTAGAGCTCTATTGCAGAAAACAAGGACTATTTCATCAATTGAACACCTTTTGATAACTTAAGGTGGTATTCCATCTTCCCTAAAGCTTTTTCCTTCCTTTATAGCATTTTTTGCCTTCAGGTATTCATCCATATCAAATGCATCTGTTCTTATGGGCAGTTTGTCAAAAGCAACTGGAATAGTCTCATCCTCGTTTGTAACTGGAGGGTTTCCAAGCAATTTTTGAAAATGCTCATGCCAGTTGTTTAGTCCCTCTTCCTTTGTACTTCCTTTTAATCTACAACTCCTAGACACTTTCCTGATGCTTACATCATTGATAATGCCCCAGGCTAAATGGTGTCTGTGAAAGCCGCTTTCTTAGTGACAAGTAGTCAGCACGACACAAGTTTGTGTTCTGCTATTAATGCCTCGACGTTAAAAAATGGCCTTACCTAAACATAGCGATCAGAAGATTCAACAGAAGAACCATGCTGAATATCAGGTATACACCCAGTAAGATGATTCCGATCTCTGGATGCAAGGCACATGGCTCCTCGCCTTGGTTTATAGCAGTGGTATTATATGTACACGAACCATCACTTGGCGTAGCTGTCAGGAAATTAAATGTACAACAAACTGTTTTATATCCCTAAATGTAATTTGCTTTTTGGTATGGTTTTATTCTAAAATTCTTTGATAGCCTAAAAGAACCACATCACCAGTTCGCATGAGTGCAAATGAAATGCAGAAAACGGCCATTGCACACTAGTGTACATGGACCAATGTTATTATTCTATTCTTGGGATATATATAGCTGACTATCGTGCACTTTTATTTGCATCACAATGCATTTATTTTATCCAAGTGACGTCATCCCAAATCACAATAGAAAGAATGATTTCATATATGATTTTTCACTCATCTTTGTGCCCACCTCTGTACCGAATAAAGTGGCTATTGATGTAGAATTACGGTAAAAAAGGAGTCATTCAGTGTGAAGATAAGAAAATACAGGTCTTTGATGGTAATATGAATGCAGGCCTGTATGAATGATTGGTTATACAGTGTTCACGCAACTGTCAAGGGGAAGGCTATGATGCGAGTGGCCATTTTACCCATGTAGACCTCTTTATTAATTATATAACTTGTTATGGAACAGATATTACCTTTAATGTTTTCTAAGAACAATTCTCCATATATCTGGAAATATGGGCGAAAGAATATACTTTGGAACACGGTGCCTGGTGACGCTTGAACATACTGGTAATTAATAACGTGTGCAGATACTCCATAGCCGAGGAGAATGATAAACAAAATACCCATGAAGAAGCCCAAGTCTACGAACTGGAATGGAAGATGAAAATAACACAATAATGTCCACTAGTGTGAAATATTTTACACGGCGTGAAAAAAACGACCACAAAC
>JXSR01S009672.1:2497-14225 GCA_000969725.1 Ophiothrix spiculata
TGTATATATTCAGAGTTACGATCCATTGAATACAAATTGGCATGGTTTTACCCATGCTTTTGTGTGAAACAAAAAACATGACCAGTTCATGACTTACGTCCAAAAGCTTATATAATATTTTGATTAACATTATTTTTATTTACATCTTTACACTATGAAAATTCTATAAAGTTCTTTTAGCGCGCATATAATAATCTACTTACTAATGTTGAACGTTTATATTAAATACAACTTTGAAATAATAATACTAATAACAGTTCTATACAATCCAAACTCTTTATGATAATTAATTTGAAAACTTGAAAACAGATGAATGATCAAAAAAGTACAGAAAAATATCACCGAGACAATTGCAACTACTATTTCAGCAATTACAAAAAGAATAAACGTTATCACCCATGACTTTTGGTTTGTTTTGGTAGATATTGATACATTCCAAATGATTTGGAATAAAGCTAACCAATTTTTCTGTTATGGTCATATGTTTAATGTGATTCCATATTCACTAGTGTAGGAAATACATACGGGAACTTGGAGCATATTCTTCATAACAAAAATGTTTTAGGGGAAAATGTACGGATGCCCTTATAAGCAGCGTTCGAATTAAGGAAAAAAAACATGGTTGTCCGTCGGACAACCAGGTTGTAATTTTTGGTTGTCCGTCAGATATTTGGTTGTCCGTCAGGCGCAGCGCCAGACTCTAAAAGGTACCAAAAAAAAATTTGACATAGCTTTTCAAAACTGACAAGCAAAAAAAAAAAAAGAAAAAAGGTCTCCCAAGCGCACATACAGCTACGAGACACCTACTTCTCTAATTTTTTTCAACAGATAATTGATAAAAGTCATATTTTTCATGCCGATTAGGGAATTACAGAAAATTGCTAACACATTTTTACAATTTTATCGAAGGTTCAAGTTTTGAAATAAACAAACCTAGAAGAATGTTTACTTGACTTTGAAAAATTATGGTTGTCCGCCGGACAACCACAGCATAAATTTAGGTTGTCCGGCGCTAGATTTGGTTGTCTCGGACAACCGGACAACCATAATTTCGAACGCTGCTTATAAGTCACAATGCTTCATTTTAATATGATTTAATTCAAATGTATGAATATAACTTTAACGTAAGTAAAATATATTAGAAGTACGCTTTGAAAAAAAACACAGCATCGATGAAAATAAAAGTAACAAAATGTAATGGCAGTGGCTCGATTTATTACGTATTTATAATTAAATTAGTTCCATTATTATTATAGACAGCCGTATATTATATAAAACATATCATACAGTTTTAACATAGAATTTTGGTTTTATTAATTCAACTTTTGCTAAGGTTATTTTCAAAAACATCCTTATTGCATAGATTTTTGTTCAGTGTATGCTACACTTTCAATTTGAATTCTGAAATATAACTATTAAAAGCATAATAACATTACCGCATGTAAAGTCCCTTAGGCATACCAATCTCCTTGACATTTCAGAATTGTTAGTTATTTATGTCTTGGCTATGTGACATACTTGTCACACTTCTCAACATCGTCACTTACATTCATGTTGGCCAAGATCAATTGAGCATGAACCGACATGCCGAGTTTTTTCCAGATTTCTAATAGTAATAGCATTACATTTAAAGTCAATCAAACATGCTAGCTATTTGTTTTCATTTATTTATTTTTTCCGAAAATGCAGATGATTGATCGTCACAATGCTGTATATGCGTAAAAACATCATCCCAAGGTCAAATGATTTCAAGACCTGTGTTTCATGTAAGGCTCTGCCACACATCAACGTATACGCCGGGAAAGTAGTGACGTCATAATTTGTTTGAGATGATCATTTGTTTGGCTCCAAAACGCACGTGTTGGGTGATTAACATAAATTATGACGTCACTACTTTCCCGGCGTATAGAGCCAAACATACGCCTAACGTACTTAATCCCACTATTGTTTGAATTTATACATTGTTGTTCGTCATGTGATCGTTAGAAGTGCGTTCAATACGTTATCCATACGGTTTATCCGTTATAACTTCATTTCGTTATCCATACGATGGTAGTCCGTTTGGCACACGTTCAGTATGTGAAACTTTTGTACGTTATTCATACGTTTTGGCACTGTCTGACAGAGTCTTTAACAATGTTCAAGTTATATCAATTGGAAAAGGTTATCAGGTCTTGGTGGTATATTTAAGATAAATGATTTATTTAGAATTTAGAATAAGTCAATGATCTTGGGGTTGTTGTTGCGCAGATGCGGCCTTATGACACTCAACCCTCGAAATAATTGGTCGCTGTCTCCGTCGTCGTCGTCGTCGTCGTTTAAGATATGAGTAGTCCTTTGGTGTTTGTCCTAAAAATATTTTAACCTGCATTTTATAGCCTCTCACAATAATCTTCTACATAAACAATATGTACGATGTACCCTCATGCCTCAGCTATTTTCCTTTTATGAAGTTCTTACGTCTTCTTTTTATTATGATGAATGGGACATTTTGATGCCAGAATTCCATAGATATTGTATTAGGCTTGAAATATTGTAGGCTACTGTTTAGATCTCTTATACTTTCTATCAGCAAGTACATCAAACAATACATGTGTTATCTGAGTTCTCTCTCTGTCTCTTTCAATCCTACATATTTTAAGACTCATTGTAAAGCGTAAATGTACGTAGTATTGATAGTGCGCACATATGCAAATAAACATCTACTATATAATTCCGAGGAGTAAATCTTTAAAATAATACAGTGCACTTTTTCATATAACTCTGACAAAAAATGTCTGTGCTACAGACTACTTTGTATCTCAGTAATCTAGGTAATAGATCAATTTTGCAGCTGCGATGACAATTTAAATGTCTAAGACCATGCTTTAAAGTATCTTCTTGAGATGTTATTTTTATGTTAAGAGTTGAGATTGCAACAGTAATTATCACGGATACTTATCTGACAGATATTGACTTTGAAAATAAATGAATTAGACACAAATAGACCATTTTCGTATGTCCCATAATGCATCTTGAAAATACCGCATACGCTCAGTTGATCATATTTAATACATGCTGCGCAAATGACGTCATGCGAACAACGTAGTAATATTGTCGTTCACGCAGAAATGCCCGTATTTGTGGTACTTTCAAGATGCATGCTGGGACATACGAAACTGATCTATTGCTTTTCAGGTTACCAATCAGAATTGTTGACTCAACATAGATTTTAAAAACAATTTATTTTACATCTTTAATTTTAATTGCTCCTATTTCCTGTCAATATGCTTTTAAACACAATTTACTTTGCACTTTCCAGAGACATTTAACTGGAGAAACAAAATGCCTAAGGTGTCTATCGACTTAGTTAACAATTTGTTTTACGTTGATCGCAAAGTTTACGTTTACCGGGTCATCAGAGTGTTTCAAGTATCGTGACATCTGAATTCACTCACATGAAAAAAGAAATCCACGTGGAATGATTCGAAATTCTAATATTCTTAATCCAGACTGAGACTAGCGTAACATCATTTGCTATTTTGTGATGTTTAACACTTTGACACTATTGACTTCTTTTGTTATATATGGATAATATTTTTGAAAAGATCTGAATGCAACATAGAAATGTCTTTAAAGGACACGAGTAATGTTGGTTTCTCTTCTCGGATTTATACTGAATCTTTTTTTTTCCTTGCTAAGGGCACTTTAACTTGAAACTATCTAAGCAAATCCTCCTTGTACAATCTTGAACATTTACTATGATGAGGCATTATCGTGTGTTCTAATAGAATCCTGTATATTATCTTGATAATGCATTTGTATATCATTTTTAAAATTCAAACAAACCTAAAATATTGCAAATTCGTTGTCGTAGGGGAATTATAGAAAACATGACAAGAATCATTGTTGTCTTCAACAAATTCAATTATTCATTTATTGTATTCTTATAAGTACAAAAAACATTATATGCGCCTTTTATGGTAGATCAAAGCGCGATTTGAAAAACAAAATTAATACGATAAATTCTGCAATATAAATTGAGTCAATGAGATAGAGATAAAAATTCTCATTTTGTTTCAATCCCTCTTATACAGAACATCTTCGTTGCAAACTGTTATACAGTTTTACCGTAGTAGTGTCTTCTTTCTTTGGGCTGTCTTCTAATACCTACATTATATTTAACTCTTTGAAACAAATCTTTTATATGAATATTCACTTGGAAAAGCATGTGAACATAATGGTTTAATGTTTAAAAAATGGTACCGTACCTCATATCATATTCTGGTATATTTTGTGCAAAGCATACAAAGGCGCCAGACAAATAGCAATTTCATCAGACTCGACTATAAAGCTGTCAAGTTTATAATATTTAATTTTTTGCTAAAGGCAGAAAGGAAGGAGTACTTTCTTTTAGAAACAATATAAGCAGTATTTGTAAACAAACACATAGAAGGATCTAGCAAGATATATTTTGTAGCAGTCGGTATAACCATCAAAAATAAACTACATTATGATGTATGCAAAATTGAGTTCGAAAACAATAATATAAATGTTAGATATATCTGTAAAATGCTGTCCTTTCATGCTTGAAATAAATAACCGTCATAGACATTTATGGTATCATGTACATGTATGACGGTTTACTAGAGTTGTCTTTATCTATTTCTTTTTGTACCTCAAAGGTATATAGTTTCCTTAAATGCAGCAACATGATCTTATGGTCGTTATTGCCAAGAATCTGTTTCATTTCTTTCATTCGATGCCCAAGGATAAAATACTGAATTCAATATGTTAGATTTAAGGGCAAAGGAATATTATATGTTACATTAATACAACAAATTATTGAAGTGTTAAATATCATGCCTCTAACCCAAATCTCAATTTTCTGTGTAAGCTATATATAACTTTAGTCATCAATGGTCATATAGACGATAAAGAATCGAAAAGTACAAATGATGGTAGTCCTGTCTATGAGTTTGATTTTAACAAATCCCCAAGGAAGGATCCGCATATTGACATGATATGTGTATACAAGGTGTATGAACATTTATCTCATTTGTGCATTTTACTCGTTGACAACTTCTGGAAGCAGTTCACTGGTGTGTCATTTTAATCCTTATTACATAGTCTTTGCTAATATTTAAAAAAACTGAAATTACAAGGCTATATTTACGGCTGATGTTGGATGGACGGTTACATATTAGAAACAAACCATCATGCTTATACTAAAATTGAAAGGATTTTTTTTTAAACTTTTATATATGTACTGGAACAATAATTCATTCATTGTTGAAATGAAGATATCATTAAATATCAACTCATTTTTATTAGAATTTTGTATAAATGTGTCATGATATAATTCTAGGATAAGGAAATTGAGTATTGAAACATTTATTAGTTTCACAATATTTACCAAATAAAGTTTGTTACTAATGACATTGCATGTGATAACACGCTATATGTCTTTTTTTCAACACTTTTAAGGTGTCTGGTCCATGATAGATGGTTAAAATCGGCATGATTACTATTTCATCGATGTACAAAATCAGATTAAAACCCGATTTTGAAAATAAAAATTGGGGGTCACCGGACTCGTTTTTGCATGCGAGTCAGTTTAAAAATAGCATTTTAGGAGCTTTTTGGGACAAATTAGTACAGGGGTCCATGGGAAATGTGGTAAAAGTGACATTATTTAGTGTTGATTCAAAAACATTCAAAACAAGCGCGTACCAGCACGCATGGACCAGACACCTTAAGAATTAGTTCCCTTAATATCCTACAGCAATGCCCCAAGCTTCGTATTTATTTTGCACAGATCCTTACGTTTTGGTGAATCGGATGTCTTTGATACACTTAAGATGCGCCTCATTTCCGTGAAGAAAGAGATTATATGATGACGGGTACCTCAGTCAGCAATTTATTTAACTGAACGTCAGCAATTTACTTAACTGAAAAAGCTTCTTTAACAAGATTCAATTTGTACCAAAACTTTAAGGGAAAGTGCTTGATATCCGACTGACAATGAACCAGATATATTTATATCTGCAAAGAAGTTAATCGCCGATGACGGGTCAGTGTTCGGAACGAACAGGAATCAAGTTAATGAAGAGTTACAGGCAACAGATTACAATATCAATTCAAAAGACGTTAAAAATGGACTAGTGGTGTCTGCGTAGGCAATTACAAATTTTACAATGACAGACAAATATTCTGAAAGAAATTGTAAAAGCAACTCATGATCGTCTTGACACTCTAAACATACAAATTGAACTGTAATAATAATAAAAACATGTCCTGTCATTAAATGTGTGTAAGGTGCTAAGTGAGAACTAATTGTCTATTCACCATGTCATACATTTCTTTACCCGAATCCTCAATGTTCATTGTGAAAAAAACCTCTCTACTAATCTTAAAATGTCTCATGTTTGTGCAACGGTGCTGCAACGGTTCCTTAGGCAAGTATGTATTCAGATATTCAGATGGGATACCTTTCAAATGTTATTTGCTCGTGCATGTTGCTCATTGTCGCATATCTGATGAATACAACTAGTGTACATCAGATATGCTACATTGAGCTACACGAAGAAGACGATATATGCATGCTTTTGCCACACATATGTTACATCCAAGACTTTGTTGTAGAAATTGAATAGAAAGCATAAATGTATATTTCTTTTACTCTCTCTTCCACAATTCATCAAGATTCGTCAATCTGTACGTTATTCTAGTCCGCTATTCATACATGTATGTACATTTAAATTCCTCGAGTTTTGCCAAATGTTTCGTGGTGCAATCGGTTAAGGCGCATCGGAACTTGTAATTGTAAGATCAGTGGTTCAAGTTCCAGCGAGGCCAATTACGATAAAATAACATGACATTTATTTGCGACAAAAAGAAATTAGATTAATAATAAAAAATGCAAAAACTTCTGATTAAATGTTTCAACATCAAACCGCCCTTTTTCAAACCCCGATATAGCAATTAAGAAAATGGAGTCATCATAAAGTACCATCTCCTTAATTTATCCTCCTTGGTTGATTGTCTCGTGGAGTTTTCTTTCATCAGAGATTTCATTATGTTTCTTTTTATTATTCACTTCAGTTAATATGATGAGTATTATACCATAATTATCACAAAAATGTTTCATGTTTCTAATGGCATATTCATAAGCTTTGCTTTTAAGATGTTAATACGAAATATATAAAGATAAAAAAGTAATACAATTGTATTCTAAACATCAAACGGAAAATGTTCGTGCATTAAATACAGACTCAAACACTTTCTCTATCGTAAATCAAATTACTAGATGTCTATTTGTGTTCTTCATCGTTCTTCATCAATATGTTTGTAGCGTAATGCTTAGAGTCAATTTGTATCTCCTTAAAGCCGCCCTTGATTTAAAATAGCAGATTATTTGAAGTGCAATTAAATGCAAAGAAGTGAATGACCGCCGACATGTACAGGGACTACAGCATAGTTGTTGCTCATGTTTAGTACAAAACCTTAAAGAATAATAATAACTTAAATATCAGAAAAATACGCCTGTTTCAATTCAATATTAAAAAATTCCAAATTCACAGAGTCATGAATGGAATAATAAACATGTACAAGAACTACATTTACGATCAACTTTTAATGCAAACATGATGTATAAAAGCATGCACTAACGGCTAGTTACAATACTTTGACGTGTAAATACCTATCTAAGATCAGTATTTTTGACCATAAAGAAATGGGTCTGACATGGTCGTTAGTTCTTGAAATAATCATAGTTTTTATACTTTTACACTAACTATCTGTTTTGTTGAAAAATATACACCAAAAAGAACAAACTTTTTAGTAAACCTCAAAAATATATAGTTTTCATCTACAACTTCAATCGACCACATCTCAAAATTTACATTGCGGCAATGATGTACTTTTCGATTTGCCACAGCACTTTTTTTGTGTATGTTTCCTTATCACAAAGTGATAGTTTGAAGTGTGTCAGGTCAATTGTTGCCAAGGTAGCAGGCGAAACAAAGTCCATATTTAACATTGAATTGGTGCCTGTAGCACAAAGATTTCTTTGACCTGTAACCATAGCAACAACTGATCTGATGCACTTTAACCCTAAAAGAGCCGGGGCGGAATCTTCCCCTCCCCCCTTCCACATTTTTGTTATACCTCCGCCGGTTGTTATTTTCTCGCCCTGAAACTTCTTGACTTTTTTTTTTCAAGCCTTGCGCTTATTTTAAAACCATTTTTGTGGAAATCGGACCTATGGTTGGGACGTGGCGTTGCATAATGGTACGCTGGGTCAAACGAAAAACTGATTTTCAATGGAAATTACATACAAATCGTGTTTTTTTGCTTTCAGGATACACGTCCACTATGTTTTATTTGATTTATTTGGAGTAAGAACGTGTGTAAGTATACTTTGACACACATCATTGATAAAAATTGCAACTTTTATTCGAAAAAAAAGAGAAAAACCATGATTTTGGCGATTTTTGGTGATTTTCGCGTTCTTTGACATGACGTCACTTATTAAGTCACTGTGACGCCTTACAAGGTCTGATTTCATTAAACCATCTTTGTGTTAAACCAAATTCAGAGGCGTAGCCTGAGGGGCGTGGGTGTCAAATAAACCAATCAGAGGCGTACCGGGTGTGCCAGTCCCCCCTGGTAAACTTTGGCTCATTGCTGGTAGCTGGTATGGACCAAAAGCCTGGAAGAAAAGGGAAACGAGAGGGAAAGGGAAGAAAGAAAAGGAAGAGGAGTCTATAAGAGATGTATAAGAGGAAGGGAGGCTCTTTCAGTGGGGTTTGCAGTTAGCTTATAATATTGGTAAAGCCAGAATCATAATTAATAAAATCCCAGTTGGGAAATACGTTCACATAGCTAGCTAGAGGTTGAATATGCATGTTAAGGGACGCACCATTAGACTTCAAGGGGGGGGGAGCAGGAAGTTTGGGTTAGGACAAGTTTTTTTTTCTCCAGCCTGGCAGGGAAAGTTTTTTTTTATTGTCTGATGAGGCAAAGTTTTTTTATTTTTAGTTGTAGATGGGGCAAGTTTCCATTCCTCAGTGGGTCAAGTTTTTTTTTTCTCCTGTGTGTGGGTCAAGTTTTTTTTTTTCACCTTTGGGTGGGTCAAGTTTTTTTTTCAAAAAACTTCCTGCTCCCCCCCCCCTTGAAGTCTAATGGTTCGTCCCTAAGAAGCAGGTAGTGCTTTGCAGAGAGTACAGCATCCGCGGTCAGTGTGGTACGGAAATCCGTGTGGAGAAAGTATATATCGGTCGGTCAGTGTGAATTACGAGCAGCATACACGTCCAGTGTGGATATTTAATAATGTTGGTCAGTGTGGATTGTATTGTTAACGTTCAGCAGTGTGAAAAGTGGCGAGCGTCAGTGTGACTTGTGTATCGTCAGTGTGGAAGCAAATTCACACTGACCGCACGTTCACATTGACGGACACCACACTGACGCTACGTTTCACGTTGACGGACAATATAGGACATATGGCTTGCCGTATTAAAGATTAAGATATTGTTTGTTATACTAATATGTTTAGAAAACTGCGCTTTTTTGGCTTGTGTGGTTGCTTTTTGCTTGTCTCGTTGTGTTTTGTCTGTTTTTTTTTATATATTAAGTTCACTACTTTAATACACTCACGTTATGGAAATTGACAATTTTTCCCTTATTCGTCAAGGAAAAGTGAAGTGTGTAACTTATTTAAAATAAATGTCTTCGGATTCACGTCACTACACATTATACACCCCTAAAGCAATGCATCCCAGCATCAGACGTAAACAGGCGCAATACTTTATTCATAATCAGCATTTGCTATTCTTTTCTCCGAAAGTAGCTACCGATAAATAACTGAATAACAATTTTGCTAGGGTAATCATTCCCTGTGGCCATCATCAAAGATACCGTATTAGGTATTTCATATCAAAATAAAACTAAAGATATTATTTGTAATGCAAATCATAATCTTACAAATGAGAGTAAGAAATAAGATTAACTCAAGACAAACTTTAGAAAAAGAAACCTTATACATTAGGGATACACAATGGTTACCTTGAGCAAAAACTCTGTTGGCAATTTTAAGGCACATCTGAATCATTACTGATTTTTATCTTACTCTAGGTCGAATATATCAAATAGTGGCTTATTGTTACATTTGCCATGGTACTTGCCTTACCATTTACAACACCTCTGAAAATTCGTCTTTAAAGTTTCTTTGGTGTAATGAATCTACACGGTCCAGGATTTTTAGTTAGATGTCCCTTCCATGGAGTAAAGTGTGACGATAATCATATAATCGCTGCAGCTGCACCTTAAAGAACAAACTACATATGAGTAGAACTAAAATAAACCTTCTGAATAGTGTTATATGCCTCTATAACCGTTAATTCCACTCTGTTTAAGTATATACAACAAACATGTGTTTGTAAATAAGTTGCAAGTAAGTTCTAATAAACTCTAAGCATTAATTCATGCTTAGCGTCAACCTTGATCAGCCTCCATTTCATACATCTCGGCCAGGATCAGCTTCCTATCTTTTTGTTCGTTTGTTTTGTTTCTATGAGAGAAATATTTATTTAAGGTGGTTTTAGAATAGATGTGGTGGTTGTAGCTGCAGTTTGCTGCGGTTATGGAAGCAGAAGTTTATCATTTTCGCCTTATCCCTTGTTAAGGAGCGTTAACCTAGGATAAGGCGCCCTTTTCTGGGGTTAACGTGGCGTTATTCTTCGACAAGGATCGTTAGGGATGTGACATAAAAAGGATAGCCTTATCAGTATCTAGCCATGCTTTCCATGAGGGTCCTCGTCAGATGGTCAGATAATACATTTTATTTGCCAGTTTTCAGATGCAGGAGGAAAACGGGAGTTCCCGGAGGAAAACCTGCGGAAGCAAGTTAAGACTGGCAACCAATTGCACATACAGCCGGGGATCAATCCCGCGAAAGTCCTAGGCTCATTGGTGCAAAGTGAGAAAAGTACCAATGCGCTACCTACCTCACCTTAACCCCAGATAAGGCTATGCGAACCCCAGATAAGCCTTATTAAGGAGCGTTAATTAAGAAAAAGACGTCTTATCTTGGGTTAACGAACCTAAACCCCAATAAAGGAATCGTTAACCCAAGATAAGACCGCCTTATCTTAGGTTAACACTCGTGAACCAGGGATAAGGTGAGAATACTTGTGCTTGCTCATGCGGTAGACAATCAAGCTTTTGCATCGAGAAACGTTATTCTACTCAAAACGTCATGTTGGTGAGACGATTGGCTTGCCGTGGTTGCCGCATAAATATTCGAGGCCGTGCGGCAAGGTCGAGTTTGCGCACATGAAATGTTTGACGTCACGCTGCTGGTCATGCGACCACCACGACAGACACTCTGAAACCAGCTTTAGTATGAGTTATTGTCACAAAGAATTTCTAGCACACTTAACCCTGGCAAACTGGAACTTGCAGTTGTTGTAAGGATTCTGTCACACATCACGAAACATACGAATAACGAACTAATAACGTACACTGGTTTGGTCATTGAAATACATGTAATCGATTACCAAACCAGTGTACGTTATTAGTACGTTATTCGCACGGTACGGTGATGTGTGACGTGGCCTTAAGACGTTGAATAAGAGGTGGGCCTCATTCAATATTCCTATTACTTTGTATATCATTTCATTGGGTGGCACTTACAAGTCACCAACTCCTTGACTGATTCCTTAACAGTAGATATTCATGGGCTAATTTT
>JXSR01S009672.1:18678-31629 GCA_000969725.1 Ophiothrix spiculata
CAAAGGGTTTTAAATCCGTCGAGAAGGCGGTAAAATTGTCAATGTGCATTTTTCTTGTTATACACCATTCATTGTCAAAATTTGCTGAGAAAAAAGTCATAAAACATTGCAACTGCCCCTTTCAGTCAGTAAAAACAAAACTTCCTTACCCAGTGACCCCCTTCCCACCGATACACAAACACCCCACCCTTTCTCAATGTCGGTTTTGGCCGAGAAATGACACTTGATATTCCAACGCACTCCTACAGGGGTGCGGGAAGTGCATTTTAATGAGCATGCTGAGCGCCTGATTTGGGTTGTGACAAATAATGTAGTATTGATACAGGTTAAATGACACAGTTCACATCATGACATGTTCTTTAAGGTTATCATCGCCTTTATTTATAATTTGATTTTTCTGCAGTTAAAAGATACTATAACCAAAACGGTGACGATTTCCGTTGATCGCGAAGTTGAACGGATGTACGGCATATTTTAATAAAACTATTAAAAAAACAACTAATAAAACTATTTAATACTCCCGTGGCATCTAAATTCAGTCACATGAAATAGTCCCACTGTGAAATGATTTGCAATTCTAATATTCTTCAATATATATAATCTAGCCTGATGCTAATGTATTATCACTTGCTAATTTTTGGATATCTCGAATACCTGCTGCTAGAAACTCAACTGTCAGCTTGTTCCATGCGACACCTTTAATGTTCTACCTTTAACAAAACCCATTACTTTTCAAAGAGATTTTGTTTGCATGGCTAGCTCATAATGGTCATTGCATGTTTTGACTTTTTGTTTTTGTCATGTGAGATCCACTTCTTATTAAAGTCATAAAGCAGTCTATTTTAACAACTTTTAAATCAAAATTGGTGATTGCTCTATTTTATTTTATGTATTATTGTTTACTCCTCAGTACTGGTTAAGTCCTGTAATATCAAACGTTTTATGTATGCTTCATTAAAAAAGTATCAAACGTGTTTTTTTTTTCTTGAAAATGTGTTTCCCACGGTCTGTAAAAATAGTTGTTAACTTTGGCTCTTACATTTCAGCAAAAAAACAACTCGGATTGACACAAATTTTGATATAATGAAAAAGAAAACAAACAGACAAGATTTATAGAGACACACATTTGGAGGATCAAATGAAGTTTAGTGTCATAATCATCACTTATAAATCGGGTTATATATTTGCTATAAATAGAAACTTTAGATTTAGTTCCAGTATAATATACCATAGATAATATACATACTCTAATAAAAACTTTTAAACCTAAATTAGGTCTAATATATAGGACTTGCCAATTCATAATTTATATGACATATATTTGTGTGTGTATTGTGCCATGGTTAAACTTTTAAACTA
This sequence comes from Ophiothrix spiculata, assembly GCA_000969725.1. NCBI lineage: Eukaryota > Metazoa > Echinodermata > Ophiuroidea > Amphilepidida > Ophiotrichidae > Ophiothrix > Ophiothrix spiculata. The sequence continues at coordinate 20,038 of JXSR01S009672.1, forward strand.
TTACAACAGTTGAAACGGGGGATGAGTCACTCTGAAGAGAAAGCATGGGATCCATTTCACTAAATTCTAAATTCATCGCAAATGCCAAACCTCATCGCAAAAGCGAAAGATCGTCGCAAATTTGCAAAGAACTTCCCGCAACCGATTTCTCTAATACTTTGCGATGAAAAAAATCATCGCAAAGCATTTGCGATGATTTAGTTTGTGGTTAATATCTTGCGGGTGCTTATGACCATCTACAAAGAAAACATCGCAAATGGAAATCGCAAATGGAAATGGAAATTTGCTTAAAACAAGCAAATTCTTGATATCACGTGATTTTATTTCATGCCATATTTGGACGAAAAATCATCGCAAAATTTGCGATATGCTCGGCCATGAAGATTAAAAGTGAAACGATTTAAGTGAAATGGAAAAATCATTTTAGTGTGTGAGAATTTTTGCAATCATCGTAAAATAATACTGTCAGTGAAATAGGCCCCTGGACTGTCATTGCGTGACCATATTGTCTGCTGCCGCAATATATTCGAGTTTTGAGTGTAAATTCAATTACGTTTATGTTATTAATCACTGGATATAATCAAGAAGGGATGCGTAGTCAAAGTATATTTATATCCTTTTCTTTAAATTACATTCAATCCGAGGCATAACCTTTCTTCATTGTAGCCTAGTTTTATTCACGGTATTTAAACCGTCTATCTGTAATGTTAAAAATAACTCTACTTAGCAAAAGAGAACGGTTTACATATAGTGGTTTGTCATTTGAATTCAGCTCAATTATATTCGGCGTACGATACTTTATACGATTCTGCAGTATTCTTTACCTTGGATATAAGTAAATAACACTTACATTTAAATTGAAATTTTTGTGACGAGCTTGATATTTAAGCTTTTAACAATATGTTGCATTACACTGATGTCATTTGCACCATCAAAATTTGCCATATTGGCTGTTAGCCTCTGGGTTCAAAGGGAACAAACCAGTAAGAAATCAATATTAACCTAGCCGCAGGATAAGATAAGTATATATCAAAAGCTAGATCATCGTATTTGAGGATCTATGGAATTACCCTTATCAATCGATGCTTTGAAGATTTTTCTTGATAATGGAGTCACCTAAGGCATAGGTTTTTTTAGTGACGTTGTATGTATGATAAATTAGATTGTTTCTTGACCATCTTAATACTTTATTACTTTATAATTCCGATACAGTGCGCATTTTCCCAGTTCCTGCCATACTTCCTCTTTGAAGATTTCTGAATTAAGAAAAAAAGGAAGAAATTTCACCGACTCTGATTTAGAACGAATGCTGCTATGATTTCACCATCTCTTCAGCAAAGTAAACCTGATATTTTTCTGATAAAGAAAATGTTTCAGAGCAAAACAATCATAACGATGCGCACTGTATCGGAGCTTATCGGAATGTTAAAGTTTGCTAATCAAAACATTGCATAAGATTGATGTAATTATAATTTGGGTGTCTAACTATTATCATGGCACTATCCCCGTAAGTCTATATTTATCAGTGCTATTTTTCTACAGGCCTTAACTGTGGCGGTTACATCGACTGATGTACAATTGATTTACATTGATGACATCCTTGTAAGCGTTAACTTAACAGATAATGCTTTGTTCTTAAAAATATGCATTGCTTTTTATTCTTTTTGCTTAAAGCAAGAACTTTTATGTCCCAAACCTGCGAGATTCGTCTGATATAAATGTTATTGTCATCTGAATTCAGACAACATGTGTCATATATACGTTGATACCAGGTATGTATGTCTCATACAATTGATTTGCCTTTCTGTATATGTGACCGTCCATCCAAAAATCAGCCGTAAAGCAGCCTCTTTTTTTTTCATTTTTTAAAATATATATCTACGAAGAATATAGTATAAGGATTAAAATTTAACGTCAATGAAATTCACTCGATTCCAGAAGTCTAGTTACAGTCCGTCAAAGGTTATCAGGGAGTAAAACGTACAACTGTGTTAAACGCGTTCAAAGATTAGTAACCCCTATATTTTCTGTTGATTGTCCTCAAAATATACAGATGTATTTCATATTTCCGATCATTTTCTTGAATTAAAACTTTGCTGGTGCTTTGAAGTAAGCACAAGGATTGCGAATCTGACAAAAATCCATTTCGGCAAATTACGGCCATGGCGATATTCCCGTACGTCTACATACGTCTACGTCTACGTCTAAGTTTGCCGCATTTACGGCTCGTTTGAGGTGGACGGTAACACATATGGTTCGTCATTTTAAAGACACATCTTGCGTGTCTTTTACTTCAGGTTAAAGACACGCAAGATGCTAAATCTTGCATTTATTTTTTTTCATATACCATGATATTATTTGTGGGTTTCATTAAGTGAATGTTAGTAGAATTGATCAGAACTTTGTAGGGACGAAATATAGGGTTTAATACAAAGGCTTAACAAGCTTACATGAAAAATCTTTTTCTAGTTTAAAACACATGTGACAAAGTGAAAAGAGGTTAGTGAAATTGAAAAGTCATTTTAGTGTGAGAGAGTTTTTGCAATCATCGCAAAAAATACTGTAAGTGAAATAGGTCCCTGGACTGTCATTGCATGACCATATTGTCTGCTGCCGCAATATATTCGAGTTTTGAGTGTGAATTCAATAACGTTTATATTAGTAATCACTGGATATAATCAAGACAGGATGCATAGTCAAAGTATATATATTTGTATCCTCTTCTTTAAATTACATTCAATCCGAGGCATAACCTTTCTTTATTGTAGCCTAGTTTTATGATGAAATGTGTACGGCATTTAAACCGTCTATCTGTAATGTTAAAAATAAATCCTCTTAGCAAAAGAGAACGGTTAACACGAAGTGGTTTGTTATTTGAATTTAGCTTAATTATATTCGGCGTCCGATACTTTATACGGTTCTTAAGTATTCTTTACTTTGGATATAAGTAAATAACACTTACATTAAAATTAAAATTTCTGTTATGAACTTGGTATTTAACCTTTTAATAATACATGTATGTTGCATTACATTGATGTCAATTAAAATTTGCCATATTGAATTCTGGTTGTTAGCTTCTGTGTTCAAAGGGAAACAAACCGGTAAGAAATCAATATTAACCTAGCCGCAGGATAAGATAAGTGTATATCAACTGCTAGATCATCGTATTTGAGGATCTATGGAATTACCTTTATCAATCGATGCTTTGAAGATTTTTCTTGATAATTGAGTCACCTAAGGCAAAGTCTTCAGTGTCGTTGCCTATATGACAAATTAAATGATTTCTTGACCATATTCCTGCCATGAGCCTTCCTCTTTGAAGATTGTTAAATTAAAAAAAAGAAAAAAAAATTACCAACTCTGATTTAGAACGAATGCTGCAATGATTTTATCATCTCTTCAGCAAAGTAGACCTGATATGGTTCTGATAAAGAACATGTTTCAGAGCAAAGCGATCATGACGATGCGCACTGTATCGGAGGTTATCTGAATGTTAAAGTTTGCTGATCAAAACATTAATTAAGATCCCCGTAAGTCTATCTTTATCAGTGCTATTTTTCTACAAGCCTTAACTGTGGCGGTTACATCGACTGATGTACAATTGATTTACATTGATGACATCCTTCTAAGCGTTAACTTAACGTCTCCCTAAGCAAAAAACTTTACTCCACTTGCTTCGTGCTTCAGAAGGCACGTACGCTCGTATAACCGTTGGTCCCATCTGAAGTGTTCCTGACACACTATCTGGTGTAAAAGAACGTCACGGGCTAATCGAAAAAAGTAGGGAAAACTTCCCCGGTCATGTTGACTATACCTTCAAAAGTATATTGTTTCTCTCTAGGACCAGAGAGCTCCGCGTTTGACTCCAATTAGAGTGTTGCGAAGTATCTAAAGCAGAAGCAGAAGCAGAAGCTGATAAACACCCTCACAGGAAAGCAACTACAAAACAATTGTTGTTGCTATTGTTGTCGTTGCTGTTGTGTCAATTGTTTTTTAATAAACCTGATTAAAACTTGCAAGCTTGTCCGATCACACTCGACTCCCATCATCGTCCGGAGTTTACGGCTCGTTTGAGAATGACGGTAACACATTTGGTCCGTCACCGCAAACGCACCTCTTGCATGACTTAACGAACTGCTTAATCTTGAATTTGTATTTATGTTTTCATATACGACGATATTATTTGTGGGTTTCATTAAGTGAATGTTAGTAGAACTGATCTTTGTAAGGATGAAATATAGGGTTTAATAACTGTAATATCTTGACCTAATTGGACCAAGGGTCACATTCTCCTACCTGACGCGTGTTTTACGCAAAATTCACGCAAGATTTTAGGGGAAAAACAGAGACCAAATTTGACCTGGCTCAATAAAAAAAAATAACTTTAGAAATTACATAAATATGCGTTTGTATTTCAACTACTTTCAATCATTTTGGATTCCAATATGTTTTTGCAACATTTACACATCTATATGCATAATTATTTTGAATAACGATCTATTTTAGTGAGTTTATGGGCCTTTTTAAATCAGTGTCTCAAACTCATTATTATTCATGAGCATCGTCGAACCGGCGGCGGTCTATGCCGATTTCCTATGCGTAAATAAATAAATTAGGTCACATTTGTCGGACCCGAATATTGGTTGGTGACCATACAATCAATTCACAGGATTAAAATTTCACTCTTTAAGACAAAATTTTAGTATTGTCAAAGACCTTATTTAGTGGACAATCCCTGTGGATTTAAAATAAATATACCATAGAGATTAAAATGGTTTTAATCCAAGAAGGTTTAAAGAAGAATAATATTTGAGACTTGAAATTTTAATCTGGAAGGATTTATCGAGCGATTGATACTTAATCTTTTACAGATACAAATACTAAGTAACAGGTGAGAATAAAAAGCAATTTTAAGCTTACTCGGCTGATTTCAATGCATGTTTTACTCTTTCTGTCAGCGAGTCTATGATACCACCAGCCAAAAAGTTGTTAAAAATTAGTGCATCTTCCCATGTATGCTTTTGGATATTATTATTTTTCACTTTTATCGCACTGAGGATATGAGCGAGTTTCTGCACGCAGGTCTAAATGTGTAGTGACAAAACGTGCATATTATGAGCTTGAACGTCTATTACCACTCACTGTTGTTTGAACCCAATAGAAATAGGGACATTTTATTTCTAAGTGTCCAAATAGATGGCGCTATTCATAAAAACTCATTTTTGGATGTGAAAGAGATATGCTGGTGTGTACTACCGAAATTAGATATGCAAATGAAGCATATGACCTCAAGAAAATTTAATTTATCATTTTTAACCAAAATCTTCACAGATCAAACGACATAATCGATAATCAATAATTTGAAATATGTATAGCGCCCTCTTTTTTGCACAATTCTATATTTACAAAAAATACCAATAAATGAGCTCAAAATTAACCAAATTTCATCCAAAATGATATAACATTTTAAGAATGGGTTCAAAGCTTTAGTATGCAATACATTCCAGCTACTTATACTGCTTTTTCAACGTTCTGTGAAGAAAAAAATGAATTTTGGGTTAAAAATTAATAAATGTCCACTTCAAACAACAGTGCACTGATGTCGAAATCACAGGCGCGTGATAAGATATAATTGACGTGATTGGTCAATATGCTGATATTTTCACTTCCTATCTTTTATTCCTTTGAAATACTAACAATTTAACCCTTGATTTAAGACTGAAGTCGAAAGAAATAATTGTTAAAGTTTAATAAAATAATCTTTTAAATGTACTTTTGATTTTTTAGTCCGAGTTCAGACTTAATCTAAACTTAATTTAAATCCCGCGAAATAAGAGTGATTCATTACGTTCTATTGATATGTGGTATAAAACAGAGTGTTCAGCTGCTTCTCCATCCTGATATTGAAAGACTAAGACATTTTATCCATTTTTATACATGAGCTATTGGGTCGTGTTTGTCCTTATCTGACATCACTACTTCACAATAACTACCATTTTGTTTCTCGCTATGATAACCATTAACTAATGGTTTCATCTCATGGGATTCAGCTTGTTCCTTTCCGACAGTTACGTAATTATTACTTGATCCAATTTGCTCCTTCCCAACTGTTACATAATTATGGCTTGATCCGACATTGGATCTTGAGTTAACGTGCCCTGGTTCAGGACTTGATCGGACTGTTTGTCTTGTTCCACCAGTCCTACGATTTGAACTCCTTCTTTGTCGACTGCTTTGTGTATACGGATTACCAGGAATACAGGCACGAGAAATATCCAACTGAAGGACACATTTTCTGAAGTTTTTGTTGAATATGACATAAATCAATGTGTCAAACATACTGTTGCTAATAGCAAGAGCCTCAGCAATATAAAATGCTGACAAATAAATGGTGTAATATTCCTCTGGCACTGATGCAAAATAGAAATCTCTTAACAGCGCCACTACATAATATGGCGCCCAGCAGACTGCAAACAGCGCCACAACAATGATCAACATACGAACAGTCTTACGCTTAGATCTCTCTGCCGCCCTCTCTTGTTCAGCAGTCACATAACTACCAGGAATAACTCTAAACCATAACCTCCATGCAATAAGAAAGTATGCAACAGACATTATAAGAAATGGTAACACAAACTCCAATATAAATATAGTTAGCGTGTAAGCCTGAATTCCTTTACGGCTATTCCATGATTCCAAGCATTGTGTTGCTTCAATTGTGCTTCCATCCTCATTTCTTGACATTGTAAACTTTGGTGTCGCACTATACATGCCAGTGGGAATAACAATAAGCGTAGACAAAATCCAAATAAGTCCTAGAACTATTATGGTGGTTCTCTTCGTCATACGGGGTTGCAATGGTCTGGTAATCACAAAGTACCTGATAAAAGAGCAAAAGAAAAACACGGTAAAATTTCGTAAATCTAAAGACAACCAAAAAGTATCCCCTCACCTCAAAAAATTGCTCGTGCGCCCCGCAAAAGTAATTAGAAGATATTGTGTTCAAGCGCTGGAATTTCAGCTTTCATTTGACATCCTCTTTCTAACAGTTGACTGAGAAACATTGAAATAATGAACTTTTTAAACCCTCAACCTCATTTCGAGGGTTAAATAGAGAGATTGTGAATTCCACGTACACGTAACGGGATACCGAAACGTGAGTACTATAAAACGATCACGTTTACCTAACGGTTCACGCATACGCGTGTTTTTTAAGTTTCACGTATACAAGGTGCGGTGAATAATATGAATTGAGGACAGCAATACCATAGAAAACGCGGAGCAAAGATTGCCTATACATGTTTCATGATGTCGCCCTCTCTCACGATTTTGAAATACGATATTTCAGATTGATTCTGTCCGTAGCCAGGAGACCCTTACATGTCATCAGGGCTAATGAAGGTAATATTTGGCTGACATTCAATAGAACCCATGTAGTGAACGTAGCATTCACGCAAAAAGACCCAATTCAAACGGCAATTGTGTTGCTGCTATTTACGTATGTTTGTTCGTTTCCGTTCAGAGTATTGGCTTTCGCTAGCAGATGTGTAGAACGTGAAAATGTCACACAGAAGGCTTGCAAAATCAGAAAATTCCCATTTACGGTTGTGTAAGTTTGAAGTTTGCAACCCGGAATCTTTACAACCAAACGCAATAAAACCTCGGTAAGTGCTGGTAATGTATGTCTGGACATTATTTTTTGCATGTGTTCATCTGATTTTGACATAGCTTTTATTCAATACAATAGCGGATATCGATTAAGTGATTAGTATCCATTGTAAAAGTGTACGTGAAATTCTGCAATCCACGGTGTGCTGTATTGTTCAAACCGGTAATGGTTGACTGACTTTCAATAGAACCACGTTTTCGTTTTCGTTCGGGAAATCGCAATCTCTAATAATATGAGGTAAGTGAGTACATTATGGACGGATCATGCTTCGCCAACGTAACCCATAGTCTCCCATCTGTTTGTCTTACACCTTTTCCGAGATCAAACAATCCCGATATTCTTCCTCTTGTCTGGTACTTGCGCCACATCTTTAAGGCTAGTAATGCCTACCAATTGAATCTGAAGTTTTATGTCGTTTTTCATCATTAATTATATAGATGGAAAAAAAAACTTTTTAAAAAACGCGCGCTTTAGTGACCGAACTTACTAACCTCATATTGCTTTTTAGTCCTGCATTACTGGTTTCTACAGTGCGAAAAATAAATTAGCAGTGTTTAAAGGGCTTTTTCGAGGGTTAAAACGTCAACATTTCAATGTTTCTCCGTCAATTGTCAGAAATAGGGTGTCAAATGCGCTTGCACTCAAAATCTTTAAATTTTCCTTAAATTCTACTTCTTCTAGTTCTTCAATATACACAAGTACAAAGTCATACTACATAAAGATGTATCAAATCCTTAAAAATCACGGATTGTAACAGAATATTGATAAATACATAATTGTTTGAGCTAAATTTTAATCTACAACAATTATATCATGCATACAATGGCGTGAAAATACTGTAAAGTATTTCGAATGCCAAAATGAGATTAGTGATAAGAACTAAAGGAGAGATGATTAGCCATCAATACCAAGTTAATATAAAGGTTCGTGTGGAAGTTCAACGATCCATCAATATTATTGTACACACAATTTTGATAAAAAAGTCAAAAGTATGTGGAATTTATTTTGCCATATTAATGATATAGATATTTTGATTTCTCAAACATTAATTTAATTCCTTCACACGGTTTGCTTTCGTTTAAAATCTAAAAATTAGAAATGAATGATTTAAAAAACAATTATTTTCCAGTTATCAAACATAAATTGGTTTTGGTTTATGAACCATAACCTTGACAATTTATCAGGCTATAAGTCACCATTGTTTCATCTTCAATTATTCTTTACTTTTTGAAATAATCGCATTTGAATGGCACTGGGTAGGGTACGAGGATGCACCAGCGAAGGTATATATGTATTATAATGCATTGAACCTCATTGAATTGACTATACAGTGCATTATAAGATTTGGCTATTACCTGTCCTTGTACCAACTGAAGTGTTATCATTATGAACAAAAGAAAAATAAGTGGTTATGAAAAGAAATTGTGGATGATTATGAAAATAAATTGTGGATGAAATCGTATAAATGGTTATCTGTAGAATGTATTCCAATTGACCTTTAAGAAATATTTGATCACACTGTAACTCATTACAGAAGCAATTTCCTTCCTTATAAGTTGTGTTTATTTAACCCTCGTCTTACTAAGCCTTTTTTGTAACACGTCTTTCTGAGGGGGTGGGGGGTGGTTACCACCCCCTGTGAATTTGAACTTGGGACCCCCCAAAGTTATATTGTTTGGTACTATAGTATAGGGTAGGGTCTCCTCTATCCATTGATACCAAGATCATGAAAATCGGTCAAGGCGTTACGTAATTATGACGTCATAAAGTTTTTCCGGACCGAAAAAATCGATTCAAACATTTTCAAAAAATCGCTATAAAAGTTCTAAATGTCAAATTTTCGTCGGGTGTTTTGCTAATAATTAAAGGAATCAACAATTGTAACATGTCCTGTAAGTTTCAAGTCAATAGCATGCAGATATTTTTCAAAATGGCGACTTAAAATTTTCCGAGGTGGCTACCCGTTGACTTTGACGGCCTACCATAACCCCACCTTAGGTGGTACCCCCGATTTTGTTTCATCAAAATGACCGCAAAGGATGTAAAAGTAATTGCCCAAATGCTCAGGGTCGCTTTGTTTTGCGTTTTAGTGCAATCGGCGATCATCCGTTAGGGGGGTGGTAACCCCCCCCCCCCTTAGGAAGACGAGGGTTAAAAGTATATAGCACCCCCTTTCATATATCAAATGGTCAAATTATTGAATCACATACAGGTATAAAGATGTCATGAAATCAATAATGGTACCATTTTTGCACAACATTCTATATTTACAACCTATATGACATTTGTTCCACCCTGAATATCCACTTTTTTGTGGTTTGTCGACAAACTTTACAATCATAGCTTTGCAATGATATATAATTTACTGGGACTTTATTTAACAAAAGGAAAGAAATGCTATGCGTTTAAATGGAAGGGCATGCAAATTCCACTCTACTTCAGTGTGTAACGCAGATTCGTCCCAACGCATAACATAACACCTTTTATCAATTGAGGACCCTAGAACTAGAAGGGGGTTAAGTCACATTGAGTACAAACTGAGAAACCGGCACAAACATAAAATCATTTGTGTAGTCTTGAATGGTATTGCTGTATTTCGCAGTGACTTTTACGCATGCTCTGATCATCATATTACTACAAAACTTTAACAGAATGTAGAAATGAGAATTCTGTAGCAGGAAAATGACACAACTCAATTTTCAAGATTTTGTGACTTAACCCCCTTTTAGTTCTAGGGTCCTCAATTATTGGACCAATGTTTTCGAAAGCAACTAATTGTTGGAAGATGTACTTGTCTGAATTTCTCACCAAGATTATGGTAAATTTGTTCCCTTAGTAGGCATGCCACATGATGAATACAAAATGCAAATCCTTTTTAATAGCCGCACCACCAGTCATCATTTATTGTCACGAAGGGGTATAGACCTTTTCAAAACACGACTATCCGAGAATTTCCGAAGCTGATTTTACACTTTCCGGCAATTGCCGAAAGAAGAAGTGACTCTTCAACACAATAACCATAATGTTAAGTTCGCGTTCTCGTTAACTGGTTGCGTACGAATTCGAACTTGGAATTAGCGTTAGCACTGCAGAGTCACTTTCAGTTTGATCGCCCAGGTGCAACTTCAAATCTTAAGCTTAATCAGCACAGATCAGCCGATTTCAAATGGAAATTTCACTCTTTATGTCGGTGAGCTTATGGTACCACCGGCCAAAAGTTGTTCAGAATTAGTGTATCTAATATTGTATGGGTCTGGTTCTATTTATTTTTCACTTTTATTGCACTGAAATGCGAGTATTTTTTTCGGACTTTTTTATTGACAAAATCGTGCATACTAATGAGCTTGTACGTGATTGGTTGAAAAAATGGCCATGTGATAAATGTTCCGGGGATTTCCGAATGGATTTTGAAAAGGTCTTTTGCACATAAAGGGAGTTATTGTACTACATGTATCACATGCGAGGGGCATTTAATGACAATTAGTTGTGCATGGTTGAGATTCATAAATAACAACAACTTTATTTGGGTGGATTGTAAGCAGGAAAAAGGTGCAGTATTGTCACCCAAATTATCAGTCTTGATGTCTCGTGTTGTTTTTAGCATTTTATCAAACAAATGCATTAACAAGATTCTTTAATATGCACAGATGTGCACTTACATTGCACAAAAAGAAATATAAGTATACAATTAATTTGATATGCATGAAAGGAAACTTGGAGCTGCAAATTCAGCGTCTGCTTGACTTCCACGTAGCCGATGCCAGCAAAATCGGGTGAAGTTTTAACAACATGATGGTCGACCTAAAAAAGTTCAAAAAATAATCTTATTTCTTCAAAATGTGACTCAAGTATTTTGTACTGGAATTTTCATATTGAGCTTGGGCAGAGTATTCTGACAGCTTACATTATTATGTACGCCAAAA
>JXSR01S009676.1:32216-42796 GCA_000969725.1 Ophiothrix spiculata
TCCGTGACCTCTGATATGACCTTTCACATTTTTGGTTATAACTCCAGAACCATATTTCAGACATAGGTAAAAGTATACTTTTTCTGATTCCTTGTGATGAGAGGAACATGTTCGTTTGGTTTTGAACAAGATTTGACCAATTTTGAAATTTCACTCCTTGTTTTGGCAGCCATTTTGTTTTATGCAAATTAACCAACTTTGACAAGCGTACATTTTCCTACATTTTTGATATGTTGTTTGGGATGTAATCAACAGTTAATTTAAACCAAAACGTCTTGTGTTGCAATTTTGTCTACGTCAAATCAACAGATTTACTAGCCTATAATGTACATACATCGAGCTTTGACAATCTACGCAGTCAGCGACGGCAGTGCAGTGCATTGTAATGCTTGCCCTGATCTTACTGTACTTGTCTCAATGACATTAGCTGTTTTTGTGGCTTTCCTTGGGTCTTTGTATTATATGGCGTTGATCTGCATGCTGTATTATGATTATGATCTTTTTCTGCATTTCCTGAGCCATGGGATGTATTAGTCCGTGCTTGGCTTGTAAAATATGACAGGCCAATGAGACCAATAAGCACTGTGTGAATCCGGGGGTACAAACCAGTGTTGATATGAACAATAAAATTTGATGGTTCAGCAGTTTAATATTAAAATTAATAATCACATTTACCATGAAATAAAATAAGTTCAGGCAGTCCCCCATGCATAGATTTAACAATGCCTCCATCTCAATGCCTTTCATTTAATCAATAATCTATTAAGCGGTGGTCACAACCCGTCGTACGTGCACGTACGTGCTGTCTGCGTGCAAAAACGTAGATAAATCGTGCAAAACGTACGTTGTCGGTACCGACTCAGTACCGATTTTGGAGCACGCAGACACGACGTAGCATTTTTAGTCCATGAGGAACTTTCTCTGCGTTCTTGCTACGTTTTTTCCACACGTACGATGGACGCACGTGCATCGTACGAACATCGTACGCGCATTGTAAATGAAGAATTTCTTATTCTATACAATTATAAATCATTAGGCTTTTGGTAATTCGAGGAGTCTCTCTGACTTCTGAGCAGGACCCCAGCGAAGAGGTTTGGATCGATTCGGATGTATCCGACGCGACAAAGTCATCCTTGCAATCTATCTCTTGGAACAACGTTATACAGCTCAAACTGCCTACTTCTCTCAAACCATGGACAAGCCATAGAAGGAGGGAAGCCAACCAATACCTTCATCGGTGTACCTGTTGCCTCTCCCTCTCCGTTAACAAAACATTCAACTGTTTAAAACTAAGACTTAAACCTATGGAGACTTGTTAAAATGACAAAACGTGTTGGATTTGAAACCACGTCTATTAGATTAAAACACTAGTCTCTTGTGTGCTTATTAATTGCTTTTTAAGTCTTTTGTCGATTTACGTTTTAACCCTTGTCTTTTTTTGTATCAAGTCTAACCAAGGATGGGGGGGGGGGGGGTGTTGCGACCCCCCCGTAATTTTTTATTTTTTTAAAATAACTAAATTTCACCGATTTTTCTGCAAATACAGAAGGAAAATGGCCCCTACCCCAGTCTACACCCCAACTCCTACCCTAACCCAACCTTAGGTGGTACCCCCTAAGTTTGTCATCAAAATGACCGCAAAGGATGTAAAAGAGATTTCCAAATGCCTTGGGTCGATTGCTTTTGCGTTTTTATGCTGCGGGGAAAAAACTTTAGGGGGTTGCACCCCCTTGGTAAGACGAGGGTGAATGTTATTATTTTTTAATATACAGGAATTTTATATGAAATAGGTTTTTTGACACAATTATTATAAATCCTATTTTAACAAGTCCGTGAGACTTAAAAATAAGTCTCAGGATTTTAGTGACAATGCAACATCGTGCTCATGTTCTCAAAATTCAAGGCAATTGCACGCACGTACAACGTGCGTGTAAGTAAGTACATCGTACGTGTAAGTACGGTCTCCGTACGATCACATCACAATTGTAGGGAATTCGTACGTTGCACGCACGTTGTAAGCACCGACAACGCACCGACAACGTACGATGCACGCACCGACCACAGTCAAGTGTGGCTTGCAGAAAACGCACGTACATCGTGCGCAAATCGTACGAACGACGTGCGTGACGTACGACCTCCCTACGTGTGCTACGTCATCTCTACGTTTTTAGAAAAAACGTAGAGAACGTGGCCTCTTAAAAAAAAAACGTTCGAACAAAAACCGCACGACGGGTTGTGAAATTTTAATCAACACGGGGGTAAAAGGGAACTAGTCTTCTATGGAGTAATTGTTATTCAACCACAACCTTTAATCTAGCAGCATTGATTAAAATTTACTCAAAAAACGACTAGTTTCCTTTTTACTACCGTGTTGATTAAATTTTTACTCTACGTTGAGCAATTTGTTTTGCTGTGTATGCAAATGAGTTCATCAAGCGAAGTATAATTTCCCGATCTTGTAAAACGTCCCGGGCGACAATAATTATACTCTGTTGCCCATATAGCTGGATTAATATATTTTACCACTTTTTATTGTAAAGGTCGATTTATAAGGAAATCATCTGGAAACGTATGTTGTGTTTGGTCAGATTTGATAGGAAATCTAGTTGAGTGTGAACGTGATCATTTTTCTCATGTACTGGTACTGGGACAAAAAAACGTGATTTTGAAATAAAAATGTGATTTGACAACGCCTGGGCCAAGGTCACTTCAGATATAAGAAAATTTACGTTTTGACCTACCTGTGATTCGAACGCAAGATCTTTGGTGCACAAGATGTAAGAGTCTTACTCGGTACTATTTACGTCACAGAGCCATTCTTATTAACTCAAGATCAGAACTTAAATTTTTTATGTGTTTATATAATGTAAATGTTCTACTAGTGACTCATCATACATTATATAAAAACTACCAAATGACTGCTTTGTGTATATTAAATTATATTTAACTAGATAAACATAAATGATCATGAGTTCGGCTTCTTTCAGTGTCATTTTTGCTATAACTCAAGATTTATTTGTACATACTACGCAATTTTCTCTATTTCATTTTACTAAAATGCAAATTATCAGGTTGTTCATATCGAATATGACAAATTTGAACTGATTTGAGTTTAGTGTACTCAAAAGTATCAATAAATGCAACAAGTAAAATGTACCCACTTTCCCAAATTATGTTAAACTTGTTTTAGTCAATCTTGAGTTGTTGGTACTTACTTATTCTGAATGATATCAACAAATCGCTGATAGTGTAGTCAAATATCAAGTCATATAGACAAGACGGATTTAAGCCTTTTAAATTACTTTTTTGTCTAAAATATACAAGAAAGTTATGATTGAGCAAAGTAGCTAATTTTAGCCTACCCTTCTGTCTGTTTTCAGCTATGTCAAGAATTGTATTGTAGAACTCGGTTCCACTCAGCATATCTAACGGAGTCATTCTCTGTTGGTTATGGATATCGAGGCTTGCACCACTTTGAACCAAGAATTCCGCCATCTTCCCTTGCATCTCCGGAGTCGGCATGCTCATCTGATGCTCCTTTGATTTAAACATAAACTTTTAAATAGCATGTAACTGTCGCACAGTAAGTTACAGAACATTCATCATACTACAGTGTGGACTATGTAGAATAGAGCGATATGCTCACGACTCTAAACCGTTTTGTGTACAGGTAATAAAGCCTTCCATGAACATCATATGTACTGATTAAGATTCATGAATTGTTTTTCTTGTCAACAATTATACAACAAAAATATGATTAAGAAATGAAAGGCTATCATTAAAGGATTCATCACTTGAGATTATTTCCCGAGGGTGACAAACTAATGCCTCCTCCTTCACGAGCTTTGCTCTCTTTTGGCCATCCTTCCACTGTTCAATTCTATCTTCCTTTTGTTTGCACTTATGGAGACAAATAAACTGAAACTGAAACTGAAACATGTATATTCTTAAATTACATGTATATTCTTAAATGAATGCACGGTGAAACTGTCGGAGAATAAGACAGCTATCTATTGTCCCCGCCATTGTCATGTTTTCTTACCTGTAACTCACTAGACAACAAGTGTGCGATTCCAGGTAGGCGTGTGAAAGCATCTGCCGCTCTAGATTTCATCAAACAGCATAAATGAAGAGGAGTGTCACCATCTTTGTCTTGCGCATCTAATTCTGCGTTGTGCTGAACTAGCAGCCGTGCCATATCTATATTGCCACTCATAACTGCCTGATGAAGACATGTTTTGAAACCAAGAACCCGAACATTTCGGTCACAATTTTCCTGCAAGCATATCAGAAGAAGAAGATACAGAGAAAAGAGAAGAAGATAAAGAAGAAAGAAGAAGAAAAATAGCAATAATAATGATGGTATTGGTAGATTGGTGGTGATAATGAGTTTTAATTACTAGTATCACTTGTTTCCCAAAACATAATTATCGTACATATTAATTATGCTCACATGTGTCAGAAGAACGTTTGCACAGTCTGTGTAGTTTTGGTTACAAGCGAGTGCCAACGCTGTAAATCCATGTTTATGAGTCACGTTTATTCCGTCGGGCCAAACTTCTAGAATTATTTTGATTGCTCTGATGAAGATAATAGAGAAAAAGAACAAATTAGTGTCATGAAAGACTCTCTTTCCTACGCTAAGGCCGGTGTGATAGGAATGTTACTCTCCCGCTCTTATTGTCCGGGTTATACAGTAAAGTATAGGCTAACAACTCTCACGCCCCATTAGCTTCACGCTTTATTCCGTTATGGTCTATGGAGGGCGGACTTTGATTCCAGGGGGACTAAGAAATCTTTTACACCACGTCTAGAGTTTTCTTCGTATACATAGTATAAATGTTATTTTCCAGTTTTCATTATTCATTCAGATATCATGTATATTTCATAAAAGATACATACCTCCCTACATACATACATACATACATTACATGTACAATATAGATTTTTCATCATTAAATCTCCATTCTAATGTAAAAGTGGATTAGTGATAATTGCTGTATCAAATAATTCGATGTGCCAAGAAACTTTAAATCCAGCCATACTTCTCACTATGCTTACTCCACCTCACAAAACCATGGTATTTTAGTATATAAATCTTAACGGAGCTTAATCCGCTTTTTAGTCCGTAGGCTGGGTGGATTCCTGTGTGCATGAAATGTACCCTAAGTTACTCTTCATAGCCAAACTCTATACCATCAGGTATAACAACAAAGTGAGGGTAGACTTTTGTTACCCCGGCACTTTTACTGCTAGAGGGCGTTTTCAAAATGGCCGCCAAAATACCATATTTTCATAAGAAACTACTTGAAAACACCATGTAAACCACTTAATTTCAACATTTATCACTTAGTAAGGTCATGAGCATGTATCAAATTCAAAATGGCCACCAAAATGGCCGCAAATACCATATTTTTACGAAAATCGATCAAAACATGCTTTTAGGAAGCCTTATATTATGAATAATCAATAAAGAAATCAATAAGAAATTTTGGGGTTACCATAAGATCGTTTGACCTCAAACAAGGTCAATTTCAAACTTCAAATTCAAAATGGCACCCATATTGATCCAAAATACATTTTTGTTACTCAAATAGATGAAGTGGAATTACACAAGTGGCATTAAAACAGCATTAAAAACATCAACTATTTAAAATGATTAATAAAAATGGCTTTAAGAGTAAAAATATACCTATTTTTCCCTAAATCATGTTTCAAATTTAAAACGGCGCCTACTACAAACTCAAACTTGCCGCCATTTTTTTTCACTCAAGAATGGGTAAGAATGGTGTTTAAACAAAACAATTAATAATAAATAGTCGAAATAAGTCAATTCAAAATGGCTGCGACGGTAATGACTGAAACATTTTTTGAATGAAAATGTTGTTGTTAAAATATGTTTTTTTAAAACATTTAAAAATGTCAAATGTTTAGTAACACTGAAAATTTAAAATTACCACTAAACATTAAAATGAACTTTGGTATTACAAGAGACAAAAAGAAGCCAGCAATGTTAATAATCCGTTTCAAATTCAAAATGGCACCAATAATAAGATCCACATGGCCACTGAAATACATTTTTACACCAAAAACTGCATAAGAGTGCCATTAAAAGAACATTCAAAGCACTACTATTCAAAATAATAGATTAAATACGCCTTGTTAGATACAACAAACAATATCCTTCCAAAAGTTAACATATTAACATGCATGCTTTAATCCCAAATGGTGTACACATTAATGTCCAAAATAGCTACCAAATACATTTGTACTAAATGTTCAGAACCGGGCTATAGTTGCACGGATTAAAATTGCTTTGAAAATATTGAATATATCAATTATCAATAGAAAATGGTTCTAAGGTTACAGTAGACATAGTAGAAACATTTCTCCCCAAAAATAATATTGCAAACATGTTTAAAAATGTGAACCGACAGTTAACTATACCAAAACCTGAGAAAGACATACCTTTGGCAGGCAATTTGGGTCTTATTTTCTACACAATTTGGTTACAAATGTTCTTTTTGAACAACAGGAGCAATATTCCATAGATTATTTTGAAAATATACAGAGTTTTGATGTTTTAATGGCGCTATAAAAAAAAAAGGATTATCAGGGCAGATATTTTTCAGTTATTATCCTCATAGCCATTTTACATTGACTACCGTATTGTTCATAATAGACGCCCATGGGCAGAGACATTTCTTGAAGGGTGGGCGATTATTAGAGACCAATTTTCAACCTCAAAATTCGCACAAAATCGTTAAGTAAGCTTAACATGGCCCCGATAACCCGGAAGTACTGACAATTTTTCATCATTTCCGGGATCGCGACCTCATTGGTACCGTTTCCTGTTACTAGCGATTATGGGTTTAAGCTTAATGATGCACGAAAATGCTACAAAATCAAATGCTTTTTAACACTTCTTTTTGAATTTTTTTGGGGTGGGCGTTTAATAGAGACTGGGCGTCTATTAGAAACAATACGGTATTTCGACTATTTAATGTTCAAATTCTTACCCATTTTCGAGCGACAACAAATTATTTTGGCGGCAACTTTAGGCTTGTAGTAGGCGCCATGGTGAATCAGAAACATGTTAACAACATAATTTTGGAGAAATTGGTATGTCGTTACTCTCAAAATCATGTTCTATTTATTATTTTCGTATATTTGATGTTTTGATGGTGTTTTAATCCAATTTTAATACATTTTAAACACAAAAACGTATTGTTTGTACCATTTCGGATTTAAAATTTATCAACAACATTATCTGGACAGAAATGTATCTGTCGTTACTCTCTTAGCCATTTTGCATTGATTTAAGAGGGGGGGGGGGGTCTAGGATAGACTGACCAACGAATTTCTTTCAAATCAGAAAAATTAGATATTATCAAAAAGAAAAACTACAGAATTTCTACTTTATAATGCTTTTTGTTTTAGTTCAATCGGACATTTGGTTCCGAAGTTATGGAAATTTTACGAACGGAAGTCACAAATTTCATGATGCTTTTCCTATACATTTGTATACAGAAGACGCTCACCCTGTAATTTGTAGGATTTTCATTTAAATTAGACTTTTACATTTTCCTATGAAATAAATCAATTATTTTATCAAGATAATGCATTGTGAATAATATGCAACCACAATTTCGGAGTTTGTTTTTTTTTTTAATATATTTCTTTATTTTATCTCACCCGGCTATATTTAAACCTGTTTTTTTTTAAAAATCTGTAACTTCGCTAAATCAAATCCGATTTTGATATAAAATTGGATGGATTAAGCATGATACAAAAAGATATTGGTCGTGCTATGAGTTTTACGAAATATCGTGCGAGACGCGCAGCGTCGAGCTCGATATTTCTAAATCTCATAGCGAGACCAATATCTTTGAGTATCATGCGAAAAAATCCATCCAATTTTATCATTATTATGTTCAAAATCTGACATTTTGTTTTCTGTCCGATATCCCTGACCGATTTTTTTGGAAATCGGTCAGCTCAGAACATAATAATGACCAAAATTGGCTTAAAATGCGTGTAAATTTATAGAGAAGACATAGACGGAGGGCACCATGAAGCCGCTTTTTGAAAAAGTTTCCAAGTTTGAATTATAAAGCAAAATTACCTGATTGGTCGGTTATCGGTTGCCATGGCAACGATTTAAACAATCCGATGTTTTAAAGGTTCCGAATGAAAGCCCATATTTTTCTGATTTTGAGTCCAAAATTTCACTTCCAAATTCTTTTATAGTTTCGGAGATATACTTTACAATATCAATATAGTGCCCATTGAGTTCGTCTGATAATCATGAGTTTCCGTTGCACGCCCTCTTGTTATAATTTGGAATTTCGACAAATCACAGCCAATATTTTATTTGCTTTGGTGTACATCATTTGAGTGAACCCGTTTAGTGTTGTGGTAAGGAGCGAGACTGGGAAACTGCAGGTGTCCTGCAGCACAGGTTCGAGGCCTATGTGGTCGATTTTGTCTGTTTATTTCTTGAATATATATTTTTATTTTTATCTTACATAATTACTTTACTTTCATACATTTAATTAACATTTTAAGTCACCATTTTATTTAATCATTTTCTGACTATATTTTAGGCATTCATTTTGATGGATTCTTTGTATCATCAAGGATTTGTAACCTACTTGGGTTTCCACCTGAGGGGGAGGCTGCGGGTAACCACTTGTGGTCGTCTACATCTCATACTTCTGCTGCAATGAGCATTATGATTTTATATTTGTTAGCTCCTGATTGTCTGATCGTTATGTCGGGATACATAATTTTGTTTTGTTTATTTAGTCCTGAATGTCTACACCTTTGGCTGTTATTATTATAATATTTGTTTCACCAATCATTGTTAACTCGTTTTTAACTTTTTATATTTTATTTATGGCAAATTTCTCAAAAAAATCATGTCTTTAATTACTGCTGTTGAATGAATTTGTGTTGTAAAGCGCATAGACGCTATAATTGCTGATGAGCTTTATAAATTGAATTATTATTATTATTATTGATAAATAATAGTTATTATGATTGCAATTATGCCCATTTTTTCAATGGAACTCTCTTATTTTTCGTCCCACTTTTGAATTATTTTCATTATTGGTTTCGCTACTCCTATACATGTATCTTTAATACAGAGAACCTCCTAATACTATACAATATGTATATGAGGTTATTGCAAAAATCATTTCAAAATAGAATGACTAGCAAATGTGACGACTCATCCCGAAAAGGGGGACTTTGCAACGGAAAACTTTTCAAGATACAGGTAAAAATAGGCAGCAAAAAAAAAAAAAAATGAAAATAATAAGAATTTCCAGCAGATTTTCTGTTGTAAAATTTGATCGTCTTGATCAATTTCAACAAGAAAGGAGTCATTTTAGAGCTTATAAAATGTTGCAACAGATGAAATGAAAAAAAAAAAATCAAAATTGATATCATCTTCAAAGTCACCCCTTTCGAGTCATCACAAATATGGATGGACGGTTTACAATAACGTAACTCTAAATTGGTGATTGGTGATTTGTTTTGACACTATCATAATTGGTAGATAGGTTTGAATAGCTCGGATCAAAAGTCTTTTATTGTGATATTGCCCGGGGGGGGGGGCACTCAAGTATAATGCTGCAGGAATAGCGTGACTACAGTCAAAATACCCCCTGAAGGTGTTTTTTCTGAAGCCAAAATAAGCCAAAATTCACACCCTAATTAGAGTTTTACCGTTAATGTTTTAACACTAGGGTTTGAAAAAGTACCCCTTTTCTTGGAAATGGCTGCTTTGATACCCTAAACGGTGTCACCCGATTCACCCTTCTGTCCTCAAAAACAAGCATAATTCACCTTTTTCTTGGTCACGCCATGCTAACTTTTGATTCCAATGCACATCCGATTAGTTTGGAATCTGTGGTTTAAAACGTCCTTCACAACGAGTTATTTGTATAAATACTAAAACACTTCCGCAATGCATTAAAATTCAATAAGCCTTTTAGAAGAATGTCCGTCACAAAAGGAGAGGACGCTATTCCAAATGGTTAAAATTAAGATAACAATAGGAGAGGGCGTACTTTGAAAAACCCGGGAAACATAAAAGATGTTTAGTCGAGTGTGCAATGTCAGCCATCCCTCAAAAAGGATAATAACTCATTGTAAGCCTCCAAAAAGATGACCCTGTTGTTAAATACTATCGATGCACAGTATAGTGCATAACCCAACCTTGATTATGGCATTAATTGGTTGGTCCAACAAAACATTGAAACCAACTACACCGCCCTGGAAGATTAATAACTAGCAACGTTTTTCGCGGCGTTTAATTCTATACTTTAGGCAATTTTTGTCATGTTGAAGCTACTGACTGATGAATTTTTCATGTTTTATTTTTTCACCAACAAACTAAAGCATTACAAACTGAAAAAATGACCGAATTATGTTTAGAACTTTATACTAAATAATTCACCTAGCAGAAGCTGAAAAGATAACATCACTTTACAAAGATTAGATTTTATTTTCATTCACTTTACTTCAACCTTTTCGCCATTTTCTAAGTTCTCAATAGCAAATTTAACCAAATA
>JXSR01S009677.1:2713-12954 GCA_000969725.1 Ophiothrix spiculata
TTTTTTACAAATACATCGTTTGCAGAATGATTTGACATATTTTAGGTGCATTTGGCTGCCATTTTGAAAAATCGATTTTTCTGAAATTGAAAATATGAATTCTGAAACATGTTTGAAATAAAAAAAATATGGATGAATGGGTCTTTCCTACCCTAATACTCATCTTACATCAATATCTTAAACTGTTTAATGGCATTTTTGTCCATTTTTTATATTTCAGCGGCCATTTTGGACCTTTAATGGGTTCCATTTTGAATTTAGAAATAGTAAATGATCAAAAATGTCAAAATTATAATTCATTTGTTTCTTTCTCTTAATTTGTAAACTTTTTCAATTCAAATATGCTTTTTTTTTGTCGATTTCATGAATAATGCTATTTAGCGGCCATTTTGAATCTAAATTATGAATTTGACATAATTCAATCTCTAAATATGTATTTGCTATTGTTAACGACACCATTACACAATGATAATTTTGCATTTTTAGTTATTTATAAGGGTTACTGAGCAGATTATAGCAAATATATGCTATTTTGGCAGCCATTTTGTTTTTCTCATTTTTCCCGTACTTCCCAAGGGTTGATTTTGGTAAACTTTTGTGTATATTAATTCTAACACCTTAATGAAATGCATAGTGAAAGTTTCATTTGTGTTCTCATCATTTTGACCATTCAGTGCAATTTGACTAGACTAAAAGTTCTTTTCACTAATGCAGCAAATAGACAATTTTTCTTGTCACAGTGTCATAGAGGTCATTTGCATAATTAAATACAATATTTTTTCTTGACATGTTGCAATCAAAACAAAGTAATTAATTTAATGACCAAAGTAATTGATTTATTGTCTGTTCAAACTTGTTGACCAGCATGCAGATGTTTCTTTTGTTCTGTTATTTGCCTCAAACTCTTTTGGGGAAGGATTTCAAGCTCAGATAAAAATGTAGGGGAGATTAATCATACAAAAGAATACAAAAAAAGGAGACAAAAGGTTAAATTTTATTTAAAAAATGGATATTTGTATGAATATAGCACATAAAATCAATGCTCATGCAATACTTAAAGGGTTTTGTAACATTTTCTGATGAAAGCAAACAACACTAAATATTCTGATACGCATGCGAATACACAGGCGATGCGGGTTTTTGACACAGGTTCCAAATTCCGGCTCATCAGGTATATGTTTCACGTATACGCAAGTCATTATACCGGCTCGTTGGGTTCAAAGGGTTAAAATAAGATTGATTGACATCTACATATGAGGGGTGCTCTGTCAAATGAGAGGAAAGTCGCAAATTTGACATATGTGACCCGTCATATCGAAAGGTACCTTAAGGGTCCTAAAATGAAAATAGATTTTTTTTTAGTCTCATCTGAAAGATTATATTTAAAGCTTTAAAATGACACCTTGCTTTTGGTTATTGGATGTTCGATTGCAAAGTTACATCCAAATTGGTAAAAGGCATCAGGCTGATTCAGAAAACTATAGTTCTGAGAAAATCGAGTTTAAAGATTCTGTACTGGTAAAACTTGAAAGGAGAAAGGGTTTTTATCTCGGTTTTTAAACATTTGTCTTATATGTTTTGGATGTTGGAACTTGATTAATATGATAGAATACACTTCAAAGGTAACGTTTCTGATGAAATTAGAAATTTGACTTTGGACGTGATTTTTGACTATGCTCACCTTCAATGGCCCATATCTAGTAATTTACTATGCCGACCTTAAGGTACCTTTCGATATGACGGGTCACATATAATAATTCTCTATAATATCAGCTTTTTGAATGATATATAATATCTCACACTTTGTTTCTCCATTCTTTATTTAGAGATCGAAATCCAAAGCAGTCCACTGAATATACTGTAATAAAAATTAACTGCAAATTGTGTTCCAAAGATACTGACTACTTCAGAATATAATATCAACATGTAATCAATTAACTGTGAATAAGTTGACCTTCAAAACTTTAGGTATCGATGAGTTGACACTAGTAATGTCTATAAATATGGGTAAGGAGCTAGTCCACAGATATGCATGAGGGAACAACAAATTACTTGATTTGGTGTCAATTTTGAAAGCATGTGTCCTAAATAAAACCTTCTGCGCACGCATAGTGCCGGGCAAGGAACAATGGATATGACCGCGCACACTGCCGGGCATGACGTCCTATGTCAACTCATCTATAGGTAAACACTAATGCATGAATATGTTTTATGTTAAAAAACAAAATTTGACTTTTTCATCCTATTTTTACTTCAAATGCTGTTTATTCAAAATGTTGATTTTAGACTTTCCTCTTATTTTGCCAGAGCAGCACACATATGAAATTAATGCAATCTGATACTGATTCCATTTGTCCCTTGTAGGCGCTGCATTTGAACAAGTACTACTGTTCATACTGTAGCCAAGCCTTCCCCCAGATGTGGCGCCTTGAGATGCACATGAACCAGCCGGAGCATAAAGCAAGGATCAACTCGGATAAGGAGAGGTCATGGAAGTATCGCTCACCACCATGGAATGTGCTCAATGGAGACTATAAGCTCTGTCAAAAGTAAGTCACTGCTTTTGTGCTCAATGGAGACTATAAAGTAAGTCACTGCTTTTGGTAAGTGACTGTAACTTGGGGGAGTAACTGGGTATTTTGACCGGAAAAGGGGAGACCTGGACAGGTCTTAAGACTTGCAATATAGGGTATCAAAATCAACATGCATGGTGCTCTGCCAGTCTCACATAGGGTATCAAATTTGGCCTTTTAGTCTCTGATAGAGTGTCAAACTAAGAAAGAATGGTTGAATTAATGACAATGGTGCCTAAAATTGCCAATAAAAGTGCTTCAAATACCTAGAAACACTTCTTAAGAGTGTTCAAATGGTGTACAATTACATTTAACCTATGATTTCTTGTAATAATTATTTCGTCACATTTGCGTACGGTCTCGGATAGGGTATTAATTTGAACAGGTATGGTCTCGGATAGGGTATCCATTCGAACAGATATGGTAGATTTATGGTCTCAGGATATCATAGGGTATCATTTCACCCATTTTTGCCAATGTTTGGTCTCACAAAGGGTCACCTTTGGAACCTGCGGATCTCTGGTGGTTACCCGGAATCAAATATCAGTTACCCCTTGGGGACTGTAACTGGTTTTACACTCTTGTCGCTTTGTAGTTGCATCACAAGCTTTGTGACATACAAGACTTCACCATATTGCTCTGCAAAACTTCTGACTGAGTAGTTGGATGTTATAAAACAATAAGGACTGATCAGTAACGCTGCAAGTGAGTCCTGGGTTTTTCGAGTCCCGTTTTTGCTTCGAGTCCCGGGTATCAAATTTGCCTACTCGACACCCGAAAAAAGTGTAATATTAACTGAACTCACGATCAGACCCAAGTATTGCCGGCTGACAATTAATCACAAATATGAACATTTACTAAAGGCAAAGCAATGTTAAACATTTTCTTTTTTATGTCAGATTTGTGATTTTGTTTCAATATAAAGTCGCAAACATTTTGTAGAAAATCTTTTTCTATACTGTACCGTAGGCTTATACCCCATCGCAGCTTTCTATCAATGACTGAAAGTTGCCAATTCTGCTGGTACCAAATTTCTAGATGCATGTAAATGTGTAAATGAGCCTACTGGACTACTGGGCACAATAATAAACTATGACATCATGCGGGCTGAATCATTAAGGGGTGCGTTTTTGATGTTTCAATTTGTCATACGATGTTTTAAATTGTTTGTGATGAAAGTTTCCCAAATAAAGTAAATAAAACTATTAAAGTGTGCTTCTATTTACAAACTGTTGATACATTTACCAAATAACTGGGTGGTCTTGTGTTTTGTAGAAGCCTTTGACCCTTCGGAAACCTTAATATTTAGTTGATTGCGCTCATTAGGTCGCCGCTCATTTAAAATGGATTTTGATTGCTTGAAAAAAACAATGTTCTCCATATTATTTTTCTTTAAAACTGCACACAGTGATATACCAACTCAATTACATTCATATAAAACAA
Source organism: Ophiothrix spiculata (assembly GCA_000969725.1). Lineage (NCBI taxonomy): Eukaryota > Metazoa > Echinodermata > Ophiuroidea > Amphilepidida > Ophiotrichidae > Ophiothrix > Ophiothrix spiculata. The sequence goes on from JXSR01S009677.1 coordinate 6,730, forward strand.
AAAAATTAAAAATCAGTAACTCCGTTTCAAAATGGCGGCCAGATTCATTTCTAATTTGTGTCAATTTTTCATTTTTTCAGAAAAATTTCCCGCCAAAAATTGGAAATCTGCTTTCCCAAAGGAATTTTTCAATGAAAATTGGCTCATAATTGCATTTTTTATTATATCTTTTGTTTTACCTATGTAAGTCCCCTGTAGGTCATTCAATGTCTACAAAAGATATGCAATTCTTTGAGTCAACATTAGGGACGCACCATTAGATATCTGAGGGGGGGGTAGGAAGTTGGGTTGGGGGGGGGAAGAATTTTTTTTTTTTCGCGCCCCATGGGGCGCGATTTTTTTTTTGTCAATTACCTGGTTTTTTTCCCCATTCCATGTTCAGGGGGGGATTTTTTTTTTCTTCTACCTTTGGAGGGGGAATTTTTTTTTTCCGAAAACTTCCTACCCCCCCCTCAGATATCTAATGGTGCGCCCCTTAGTTTAAGGCAAGCAGTTCTGTGCAATGTTGTCAGGAAATACTCACTTTTTTTCCACTCTTTCAGAAATGCAAAAATCGTACTAATACGATTTTTGGCGGCCTAAAAACGTAAAAATCGTAACAAATACGATAAAATCGTACTAGTTGGCAAACCTCCACTTATGATGTAGAAAGTGGTGCGTAATTTTGAACATGTTCTTGTCCCTCCTGCTTTGCAGCTAGACTTGACACAAGCTGCACCAGTATTATTTGCATTTCCTAGCCTCTTTAAATCACTTTGTTTCAGGAATCTTCGCAATCGTTGCATGTATTCTGAGACGTCACAAGAGAAGAACAACTGCACGGATGCTCACAGTATTGAAGAGCTGGAAGAATGGAAGGAACGACACGAATACAGGATGATGAAGATGAAGAAAGCCAAGGACCAGAAGCTCTACTCATTTATGGATGAACTGCTCACCAAATATAACTTCTCTACATCAGAAATGAGTGTGGTAAGCATTGGTCTAGATTCTGTAAATCTTGAAGTATGCAACTAGTAGCCGATTAACGCACAAAAACCAATATGACCATACAGGGAAGTAAATTAGTCCATATTTCTCAAATCAAAACAAGGTACCAAATTTTGCTGAATATTCAAATGAACTTATTTATAGTGTTTGTCCATGTGTTGTTATCAAAATATATTAGCTAAAAATAATACCCAAATTTTGAAGAATTCATGTAAAAATATATTAATACGCAGTGATTCAGCCTTAATCAAGCCTTATCAATCATTACTAGTCTCTTACACAATACAAAACCACAAGTTCACAATGATGAAGAATACAAGGGATATGCTACATATCTTGTAACAGAGTCTGCAGATACCAATTTGTATCATTAGCCAGACTTCATATACTGCCATGTGTATTGCATTGTCAGCCATTGGCTCCTAATTTGGAGGGGAGTATTTGGGTTCACTTTTTGGCACGGAGATGCAGTTGCATGTAGAGGTAAACAGGCGAATATTATGTGAGCAGTATGTAAATTGAGCAAAGACCACCTTGCATGTTTTCAATGTTCGTTCATTACTGACAAAAAAAACCACCCAATGGACTTTTTCAAAACACAACTTTCCGGGAATTTCTGAAGCTGATTTTACACTTTCCCAGCCAAAAGTTGTTTAAGAATTAGTGTATCTAATAATGTATGGGTCTAGTTCTATTTATTTTTCACTTTCATTGCACTGAAATGCGAGAGAATTTTCGGAAAATTTTGTTAACAAAAGCAGCACAAAATCATGCATACTAATGAGCTTGTACGTGATTGGTTGAAAAAAATGGCCACATGATCAATGTTCCAAAGATTTCTGAATGGATTTTGAAAATAAAAGGTCTATAAAACTCCTCTCAATTCATATATGGAATCCAATACCAACATTCTTTAATGCAGAGTCACTGTTGAGTAAACATACTGTTAAGTTAGATATATGTGAAGATTCTTTTAACAATAATACGATGACCAAGTCTTGCACAATCCTTTGTACTCACGACTTCGCAATTGAAAGTGAAACAAATATCAAGCCAGGCCTCGGACACGACATTTTGAATGATCTCTTCAGGAAGATTTGTCAATTATTTACTGGCATATCTTAAGATAATGAATAATATACTCCATAAACCTTGAAGTATGCAACAAGCAGTCAGACTCTGTTATCACATTGCACGACTACCACTTTTTTAATAGTCGACTAGTTGGTATCAAATAGTCACGACTTCGACTATCTTAGCAACTATTGTTGAAGTTTGATTGGAACTGGAAAATGTCCCAGACATGAATTTATCGTCCAGTCAGCTCCAGTTTTGACCTAACTTAACAACTTTTTCCAAGAAAATTTAACCTATTTTGAAGATAACTTTTGTGGTTTGTAGTCACATTGCACGACTAAGTCGCCAATAGTCGAAGTCGTGACTATTTGTGATAGTCGTGACTATCAACTATGAATGACCACTAGTCGACTAATTCATTTCTGCTACAAACCACAAAAGTTTTCCTTCAGAAGGTACATGTAGAGATTGCAATCAATTATGCACAGTTTTTAGAACTTTAGTTATCTTCAAAATAGGTTAAATTTTCTTGGAGAAAGTTGTTAAGTTTGGTCAAAACTGGAGCTGACTGGACGATAAATTCATGTCTGGGACATTTTCCAGTTCCAATCAAACTTCAACAATAGTTGCTAAGATAGTCGAAGTCGTGACTATTTGATACCAACTAGTCGACTATTAAAAAAGTGGTAGTCGTGCAACGTGAGTTTGTAGCAGAAATGAATTAGTCGACTAGTGGTCAGTCATAGTTGATAGTCACGACTATCACAAATAGTCACGACTTCGACTATTGGCAACTTAGTCGTGCAATGTGACCTGAGTCTGTTATGGGATCCATAGCATAATCCTTGTATTCTATATTATACAACATTGTGAACTGGTGCTTTTGAACTGTATATGTAGTAATGATAGATTAGGATTGATTAAGACCAAATCACTGCGTATTAATACTTTTGTACATGAATCGTTCATGCATGATTTTGGTATTATTTTAGGCTAATTTTGTTGCTACCACATGGACAAACATTAAAAATAAGTTTCATTTGAATATTCAGCAAGATTTGTTACATAGCTATTACTTGAAAAGTACAGACTAATTTACTTCCTGTATGGTCATATTGGTTTATTTGCGTAAATCGACTGCTTGTTGTATACTTTACAGAGTATAGTAAACATAGCATCTGGGTTCCAAACTCGTTTGCTGTTAATTTGGATACTGTTTTCTTGCTTGTGGTGCTGGACAAGTACGCTTGTTAGGGATCTTGCATCTATTGAATTTTGAATACAATGTATTGCAAGAATGTTTGAAGTCCTTAGTATTTTTAATCTGTGAGTATTATTAATCTGTGTTAGATACATCTTATAGAAGCAATATACAAATTAATAAATAATACTCTTTATTTTGTCAAAATTTGTGGGCTAAACATAACTGTTCACATGTAGAAGTTGCAATGCTCACTATGGATAGGTGTTTCAAAGTTTAGTTTAGTTTATTCTATCTTTATTCTGTTATACTCTTTCAATACAAATGTACTGGTCTCCCAAGAGGTCCAGAAAGAAATTACGTACATATATTTATAATTACAAAGAATGATATTTACAAAAATATAAAAGCAAAACTGGTGCTCATCGACTGACCACTTTCATGACTTTCAAAATTGCTTGATCACTTCCACATTAAAGAAGCATGGTCTGATTGCTTCAACTTTTTTTCAAACTTTTTTGAGATTTTGGTACCAAAATATTTCTCATATTTTTCTCATGTAACCCATGTGAAATTTCTCGGCTTAGTTATGTTCCAATTTGGAGATAAATATGAAATCGTGTCTAATTACCATAATTAATTTTACGTGCAGTAACGAGTAGGCAGTGCTAAAATGCAAAATTGCCCGATTCTGCTAAAATTTGAAACTTAGCCCTCTTTAGTGGTCCTCTTTCATTAGACATTGAAAACTAATTTTTGAAAAATCTGACAAACTCTTTGGATTTTGTGTTAAAAAGTACTAATGTGTCAAAGTTTTCTTCTTACTAGATGGCAGAGCAGCTTCCTAACATCCGTGTTCAAACCAAGGAAGAGCTCAACACATTCCTGAGTGCAACAGATGAAAGAAAGGGACCAGAGCCGTTCACATTCACATGGAAATTCCAGATTAAGACAATGAAACAGGTATGTACTAGTACAAATAAGAATCTTATCCCTAACCCTAATTTTGTGCTTGACCATCTCCTCAGAAGTGTAAATGCCAAAAATTGGTGGTTCCCACAGGGATTCGTACTCGGGACATCTGACTGCACTTCAATCTCATATCCCATATACCAAACTACTCCGTCTATGACGCATTCTGACTTTAAGGTGCGATTTTGATATGACAAATACCTCGCCTCTTTTCTAACTAAATAAAAAGAAGAGTACAACATAAATTTATACTGAAAATTTCACTTGATTCCAACTGTTTGTTTCCAAGTTACACACCAAGAACAGCATTTTGAAAATCCCCATAGGCTACTGTGTTCTAATTACTGTCGGGTCCCCCGACAATAATTAGAAAATGACACATTTTCTCACTTTTCTCAAAAATGCAAGCACATATGAAAGAATGGTTTTGGGATCCTATAACATATACTAGTTGAGGATTCTTATGCTTACACACTCGATTTTGATAGAGGTGACCTTGAGGGTGAAAAGTGGATCATGAATTGCCTCTTTAAGCTATTGTATCGATTTTCTCTTCTAACCTTTTATAACCTTTGGTAGCTTTAGGGTTAGCCTAGTGTAGAAAACTTTTTTTATGTAGACCCTATATAATTCAATTTTTTGCTATCCCAGTCCGTATCATGTTAACCCTGATCTAACAGGTTAACCACATCAGTACTTTAAGTGAAAATGAAAAATTATCAATTTTTTTTATTTTTGAACAGTAAGGTCAAGATTCTTTTTACTGTTGGTTATGATCGTTGCTGCAATGGAGGCAGTTTTCATTAAAAAAAATAGAAGAAAATAAAGACAAATGCCGGTGATTTACTGTGCACTATGCCTCTCTGATTTATAATTCTATGCAGCCTCAGCATACTGTACAATTGCTTGTCAACCACTGTTGGTCAAGTGAGCCCCATTTCACCCCTAACATCATCTTATGTTCTTTTGCAACCTCTAGGAATGCTGTACCATCTTAGCCAGCAATAGCTTTTTATCTTTAATTCAGGTTTCTTGCAGGAAAATTGCAAAATTTACTAGAATAAATAAAATTCTTAGTCAATGAGTGTGAATTCACTTCCTTATAAGGAATAATTGGCTATCCATTATAAATGAGACAACATGTGACAGTGCGTCAGGGTTACGCGCAGTACGCACACATCTGACGCTCAAGTCTGAACTTGAATGGGAATACTTTATGTTTGAATAGGGGTATACGTTTTTACAATGATGTCTCTTGTTTTTTGGCAAATAATTGACTTCATTCTTGATCATAAAATGTCTCAAATTTTTGACTAAGAATGAGAATAAAAGATAATGTTTATTCAATATTGCTTTGCCTGTCATCTATTGTCTCATAATGGATGGGCATAAATTATTTTTTCGTAATGGGCACGCACCCATTACTCAAAATAATGTACGCCCATCCATTATGAGACGATAGATGACAGGCAAAACAATAATTCTTATCTTTTATTCTCTAAATGAAGAGCTTGTTTCCAAAACCTCTTACATCCACCACAACATTTGATTCCTTTCAAATATTCACTTTCTGTTACAATTAAAATTGATAAATGATGTGCTCAAATCTCATAGAATACATTCCAATTGTGGACTACTTTCATTGTAAATATTCCACTATACACACAAATGCATTAAAAGTGGGAATGAATATTTTGCAGAAGTGGATAGAAGAGGTTTTGCAACCAAATAAGACCTTTTTAACTGTTTTTTCTACATGTAAGTATGTATTTCATGTTAGAACCCTAAAATAGTTTTTACAATCGTATAATTCGAATTTGTGGATATATTCTATTCAAAACTTCAATAAGTAACAACATTTGTCATTTACTATGAGTTTGAGTTGAAATTTGGCTAATTTTACCGTGACCTAAGCTCCAAACGAGTGACATTTCGGAGTGGATGTAAGAGGTTTTGGAATCCAGCTCTTGAAATATTGGTAACAT